>JBBBDQ010000692.1:727500-910000 GCA_037127315.1 Ascarosepion bandense | reverse complement strand
TTCCCTTGATGTATATCGTAGTGAACTCTCTGTATGAATCTATCTATTTAATATTTTATATCGAAACTATCTATTTGGATTATCATCTCCTTTAACCAATTTGATATTACCTATATATATATATATATATATATATATATATATATATATATATATAGGTAGGTAGCTGAGAGCAGTTACGAGCAGTCAAGTACAGTTGTTAATGACAGCTACTAATCAAGCAGCGTATTAATACCTTCGGACATACTTATTTCTACAACACTTATAATTAACACTTCTTTTGAATTTCTTGCTATGCTAATACACTATTTTGAACCTACCTTCTTGTTCTGTGTCTTACTTCCAGGACAAACCGGTCACTATAGTTTGCAGCGAAGTATCGCTACAACAAATTGGCGACGAAGATCCACAACAGCAACGGTTTAGCGGGTATATTTTATTACCACATCTCACACCCCTGAAGGAGAATGAAAGTACTTGTAACCATTGAGAAATGAAAGATAACATATGTCAACGTTACAGCTCATTTATGAGATCTTTCAATTATAATCGCAAAGGATTATCCCTGAGTATGACCGGATTTTATTAAAAATAAGCAAACACAGTGTTTGCAAGTTCATTAATCTGAAATTATATATATATAGTTTATTTCGGCAGTCACTAAATTCCGTTAAAAATGATTGACAAGGCACTGCGATTAACATTCTTATTTAATTGGTTTTGCGTGTAAAACTGTCCAAAATTTCTGAATATCTGACCAGGATATAGGACTCTTATGCATTTTTGTATTTTTATTGAATGTGTGATTTTTTATATGTGCTTGCAGTCATAGCAATATTTTATTTTTAAAGACAGTCAGCGCTCTGAGTCCGTGTTCGTTGTTCTTTTTCATTATTAGATGAGGCTATTCTGCCTCTGTGCGTGTGTGCATACAATTATATATATATATATATATATATATATATATATATATATATATATCAGTCGGTCTCTCACTCAGTCACTCACTATCTCTCTCTCTCTATATATATATATATATATATAGATATATAATGTCCTTTTCCTAATAGGTTGCTAATAATTTTGCACCTACTTGCAGCAATTTGATTTTGGATAATATCTCTGAAGAATTTCAACTCGACAGCATGTTTGTCAAAACATATTTTTCAACGGAAGAAAACATTCAAAAGGTAAACGCCTCTTAAAAGAGAAAACAAAATTTTAAAATGTTTTAGCCCTTCACATGAATGCTTAAATAAATCAAAAACTGTAAAAAAGTAAAAATTCTTGAGGCATTAAACAATTTATTTCCTGGAGCAAATATATGAAAAGAAATCTCTAAAATCTTGCATTAAAATAAACGTCTTAAATTTTGTGTCGTGTTTAGAAATGTTCTACGTACAAAAGTAAAAAAACAAAACAAAAAAAAAACATGAAATCTTTTTCTTTACTTTTTTCATCCTCCAACGTAAAAATTCGTGTACTTCTGTTTTTGACAAGCTAACTTTAATATATCGATTTTTATTTTAAATTAATTCATATTTTGTACATAATTTGTTATCCTTTCTACAATTTATTATTATTATTAAATACCGAATGACGAAAAAATTACATCGTTTTTTAACTAAAATTTCAGATAAATTTTAATCTCTACAGCTTCAATATCTTTTGAAGAGATTTTGTGAATGAAATTTTTATAACCTAAGGGTAACAACGAAGTGAATAACATATCTTACGAGTTCGTGAAAACCATTTGCAGAACAGAGATTAACGCCACTGCAAAATCAAAAATTATTAAGTGATGCAAACAAGAAGTTGTGAAGAACTTATCTTCCATGTCCAAAAATCACACATAGTATTTTATAATAATTGAGTATTAGAGCTTTTCTCTTAACTGCTTTTGTGTTTTTTCGTCGATTGCTGATTTAATTGCGAACAGTAAATGTTCGAAATAATTCTATATGACGCATTTTTAATTGCTTAATCAAAGTATAACTTCAGTGAGATTGGACCAAAAATTGAACTTTGTATGGTTAATGGTGGTACATTTTGGTTAAACTTATTTTTCGAGAGATACTCATTGCTGAAACGTATCCATTTTCCATCGCCAGCCACATATTTGGTAGAATAAGTAGATAACAATTGAAACAGATCTGAAGATATCGCATCTTGGAATTTTATATTAACTGATTGCTGACCTGCCTTTTGGTGAATCTGGGTCATCGTTTAAGACAGACTTGGACATGTTAAGACAAGTTTACCGAGGCTAAGAAAAGCTTTGTACCCAGTTCTCATGTTAGCAGATGCAGGATAATCTTTGACCAGTGGCCCAATCAGCCGCGCCTGGATTCCCCAGATAAAAAACCGACCTTGTGTCACAACTCGCTTCAGTGGGGGAGAATGTTAAATAAATAATGACCATACTTTCTGTCTTCTCACAGTTGATGGGTAATACTTTTTGTCGTTTCTCTTGGCTAAAAATACTAACACAATCTATAAACAGCTTTTGTTACATATATGAACAACTTTATATAGATTGTCACATAAGCCATCTAAGGATTTTAAAATCTAGTAATTTAAACATCTTATTATTCAAAATAAAGAATGAAAAATCAAAATTGAAATTTATTCGCATTTAATTATGGAAGATATATACAATGTAAATCACTTCTTTTTTCGATTTTCCACACACACATATATTCTATGACATTCATAATTCTTGTTTCATTTTCAACCCATATGTTCTTCAGTTGCTGAATTGTCCACAGTTTATACTCGCTACCTAAAGTATCCTTAACCCTGGAACACTAACTATCAATTGAAGTTACACCACTACTGTGACACGCTAACTAGACATATTTTATTTATGATTATGTAAAGTATGTATTTTATTATAATAGATTAAGAATAGAAAATGGTTAAGAACAGAAAAATGGTTAGAAATATGTGTTTCGTTTAACAAAATAATAAGTAAAAAAAAAAGAAAAAGTAAATAAATAAACGCTTTTTCTTTTATAAGTAAATTTGTGGAAGGGAAAAGGGCATCAGATTACTGTTAAATCCTACCAGTCTTCCAATAAAAAATTTGACTAAGTGATTTGATGTGATAAAAGATAAACGTTTAGGAAATAGATGTTAGGTGACCAGGTCAAAAACTGTCACGAAGCTTTGTTAAGATAAAAAGATAAAAAATCCTGGAAAATACGTTGTTGGAAGCTGAGTGCAGACGGGATGTCTGCGGGATGTTTACACATCAAAGGAAGCAAAATTTAAGTACCTTGAAATTTTCGGATTTACAGTCGCCAATGCTTATCTTTTGTTTTAACCCGGTGGTCTAGTGGATTTCCGATTATTTTAATATAAATACAAGTGATTTTTCCGAGCCGATTAGTTCAGCCGAGCGTGTGCTTGAAGTAGCTATGTGTGTCAGGTACACTGAAGAAGGGAAACTCCGTTCGTCTGAGTCGGTCGGTTCGACATTTGATCTCCATGAATTAGAGTTAGAGCTGAGTGTCACATCTCCTGTCCCAACTGCGAGACTAACTCTAAACGAAATAAAGCATCGACTAAACTCATCCAAGTTGTGGAAGTTCGTTCTTTCAATAGTTTATCTTGTGCTCCCACCTTTAGACTTCGATTTTTTCAACCAACCCCCGGCAACATCACAGCGTGGAGAACGGCCGCCGGAGAAATTGCTCGGACCTTCAGCTGGGATGTTACAACTACTAACCATGGGTATATCATACCCGATTTTGAAAATATCAAAAAATATTAAATATAAATCTTTATTTGAAATATTTCTACATGCAGGCACTTTAGAATTTGTACTTTGAAGTAACATTAATAGAAACATTATTAGGCAAAAAAACAAAACAAAATCAGGAACTGAAAATTGAATTAAATTGTAATTAAAATAGCGTCATTAGCACTGGGTATTATATAAACATGGTTATTGTTCTCTGGTTTAAGAAATAACTGAGGTGAGTGGTTCAAATCAGAAGAATATGTTATCCATAATTGTTTTGAATTTCGTGAAAATCTCTGGAACTAATTATAGATTGTTTATTTTATGTTTTGCTTTTCTCTCATTTCATCCCAAGCCACGCAATAAAGCATCTATGATAACAGGGGAATATGAAAAACACTATTAAGGAAAAAGAACAGTAAATGTCAGAATTAAGAAGACAATGGATATCGATTGATATTACATTTAAATTTTTCATGTTGCCTTGAAATCAAGAAACCGGAAGCCAGTACCAAAAATTAAAAGTGCGACAGATGGAAATCTTAAAACAGAACATACAATTGCATCTGGCAATTTTAATTGTAAAATTGAAAACTTATCAGCAATCTTCTACTGCACCCATATTCATTAACTCTAGGTACCATAGAGGAAAGTTCACCAGAGCAGTTATCATAAATCCAACATTTACGCGTTACCAACCCTAATCCCCAAGGATTGACAATTGCAATAAATCTCAAAAGTTCAGTAAGTGGGTGAAGATGGCGAAGTGATGCGGACACGCTACAGAAAGAACCTCTCTAAATTATTAGGGACTTAGCGGCAGTCCGTTGCAGTTTCAAAACTGGATTCTGCATGTCTCATTCCATAGGTTCCGCAAGAGAAGGTCATGTCATAAACTGTGAGGGTCACTTCCTGGGAAGTTGAGGTGCACCTTAATTTTTTCTAATCTGATTTTATTTCACACAAACAAAGTTTTGTTTAGTTACGGCGATAAGGCATGTATGTTCGGAGAAATGTTTGGTGAAACTGGAAGCTTCTTGTTCAGCACTGAATTTAGTTATCAAAGCCATTATCAGAAAGGAATCGATCAGCAAAGAAGACATTAAATTCTTGAAATTCTTGGGTACGTGATAGAACCCACAATGACAATATTACATCGCATATTGTGTACAAAATTAACATCGTATATATATATATTATGTCGTTTGTTTTCTGCTTTAAATCCGATACAGAGTTTCTTCAACACTGTTCACCACATCGTCAGATATCAGTAGACTAAAGCTATGCTTTTATTGATGCAATACTCTATGCGTATAAAGAAGAGGGGTAGTATGAAAACGAGAACCTTGGCCATTATGATGCATGAGTAGAAAATGTTGCTTTGATGGCAGACAGGGAAAGAAAACTACAAAACCTCTTAGACAGGATGAAAGAAAAAGCAAGAAAAAAGTCAACTGCATATAGACAGAATATGCAGTCATCAGTAAAAGAAAGAAAAGCAAGATGCATGTATTATATTGGAGATTATATATTACTAAGATGCGTTTGGAAAACAACGTTTTCATGTTGGGTTAAGATATTAGAAAATGCATATTATAGTTTCGCTTGATTTTTTCACACAAAATATAACTTTTATTCTTATTGTTATTATTGTCATTATTAATTCTAAGAGAAAAAGTCTGACTTTTGAAACAGTGTCAAATGCAACCTAGCAAGAAACATATGAAAATATTTGGATGAAAATTAAAGATGTCAATTCAAAATTTCAATCTTGCGAAGAAAAAAAAATCAGACTTGACAATGTTATACAAGAGTGAAAGAGTGATAAGTAAATATAAAAGTGATACATATAAAAAAAATGAGTTGTAATAATGTAGATCAAGAAGCGTGTTGTGTTGACTACAATGGTATATAGACAAGACTGAAATGGTGATGTGGATGCCCAGGAAACACTAGGGTTGGAGAAATAAACAAAAAATAAGAAAAAAGAATTTGAGTCAAGTAAATGTCAGGGATGTGTCTTCTGGAGTAATGGATATAAACTAGGAATGAAAAATCTGCAGAGCGGAATTCGAATTCCAGTTGAATTTGTTGCATTCGTTAGTACACAAATATCTTTGGGAAAGGTATTAATCCATTTGTTCTTCCTGCAGCTATGGGTTGAATAGCAGAGCAGATTGAGTTCTATAGCCTGGGTTGGTATAATCCAGAACACGCACAATATATATATATACCTACACAGGCAAACACACAATCGCTTACTCCAATATACTATATACTGGAACACATACACACGCTTACACACACACACACACACACACACACGTATATATATTCATAAACACACTTTAACATACTATACACCGGAACACATACACAAATACACACACATATATATCTATATGCACACACACACACGCACATGATACAAGGAAATGGTATGTAGATATATGTATATTTAAAATGATTGCAGAAGGAAAAAATACAAGATATACGCACATAAACACACACACATAACACACTTATGCACACATACACATGAGATCACACGAGAACGAATACCGGAAGAGGAAAAACGTAGCAATAAACACGCCTCCATTTAAAGCAGATAGACAAAATAGCAGATCATGAAACGGCGCCTATCGCCATTCTGAAGGAGATGCGAAAATGCCAAACCCTGCGCATATTCTGTTATAAAACTGAAAACTTTTTACTTTTTATTAAGTCTTTTGTTGTGCTGACAGTATATTTTGGGTCAATGTACTGCTTCTTAATAAGTTTGGGTGCATTTATCTGTAAATTGGGAGACAAAAAATTTCTATGGACTTCTGAATTCATCCTACTGCTTGTGAATTACATCATCAATAATTATAAATTAGCCTGTTCCAGAAACAGCCATGCACGCTCATGCCAAGGCACTACCACCACAACTTTTTACAAAAGAGATTGACGGCTTTGGATTATATTTGTATATATCTTAATACACGGAAAAGAAAATGCAGGACCTCCTACAGAATGTAACAGGAGAAAGCGAGAGAAAGGAGTGGAATTCAAGAAAACTTGGACTGCTATTTGTTCTTTTACTTCTGCATACTTTGGCTTTTCCATCACTTTGATGGAAATTAATCTTGATCTGCTCGGTTCATGAATCTTTCTTCCAGAACTTTTGACACTCATCTCTACTTCCTTGCAAATTTCAATCTTGTCTTCCGATTCTTAACGCTGATGAGTGGTTTTCATTTTGTTTTATGGCTTTTAAATTTCTGCTCTGGAAGTTTTCTTTGATTGGTAGATTGTGAAAATTTCACTACCGCATTGTCGAGTTTCTTTGTGATATCATTGTCTGTTGTTTTTGTGTTCTTCCTCCCTGCTCACACAAAGCTTTTCATTATTTTGTTCAACCTGTTCTATGTTGCTTAGGAGTTTTCTTCTTTTTCAGGAAATTCTGAATTGTTGTGTTGGTTATACCCAGTGTTTTTTCAACAGCTCTCATCCAATTTCCTTCTTTTCTTAACTTCAAATTGACTTGGATTTCTCTTATAAACAGCTTTCTTCTCTTCATACGGGTTTATCATTTTTTTGACAATAAATGCAGGCTGTACAGGTAGAGCCAAGTCTAAAAGCAGTAATCGTTCAGAGCTATCAGGTCGGTGCAAAAGTTTTTTGCCGGTTTGTAAAGAGGCATTTTAAATCATTGTAATGTATTTTATACATATTGTTTTTACTTAAACTATCACCATGATTAATTTATAACAATTTATTTCAGATTATTAAAGAATTCTTTCTATTTTTCTGCAATATTTTCACCATGTTCTTTCCGTCTAAAAAACACATTAGACATGTTCTACTCTGAGTTTCACATAGGTTCCAATGGAAATCCAGCAGTACGATCTATTCAGGATGCGTATGGAATTAAATTATTGATAGTTGTAGGTGGTGGTTTTCCTGTTTTCGGAAAGGAAATTTCAGCTTTAAAGATGAGGCTAGAGGTGGTTGCCCCCCCAAAACTTGATTCAAATGTGTTGAATGCCGCTGATACTCAAAGCCCTACGGTAACCTCAAGAGAACATGTACACCAATTAAATGTAACCCATACAACCGCGTCACGCCGAATGAAAATAATGGGCAAGATTTCAGTATTCGGAAAATCGGTTCCGCACGAACTGTTTCCAGAGAACCTGCGACAACGTGTTTCTTGTTGCGAATATTTGCTTTCAAGACACCTTCAGACACTATTTTTGGGTAGGCTTGTCACAGGTAATGAGAAGTGCCATCTTGCCCCATAATGCATATTTCCTTGACCTAGCTCCCTTCGATTATCACCTATTTCGAGGATTACAAAAGAGAGAGGAGATTGAACATGATTTAGATTCATATTTCACATCAAAAGATAAAGACATTTACAAGCGAGGCATTTATAATTCGTTGACAGGTAGAACCAAGTTATAGAGAGCAAAGGTCGTTATTGTTATGAATAAAGATTTTCAGAAACAGAGTTTGTCATTTTCAAGATGAAATTTTAAATCGGCAAAAACTTTTGCACCGACCTGATATTTAATATTTAAACATTAAATCTAAAAAGCATCACCTGGGCAACAAGAAAAACTTGTTTGTCACGTGTTCCAATAGTTTTTATCACTTAAAAAATGGGAAGATTCAAACAAATGGTGATATATCCTAAGTTGACTAACACATCTAAATATAAATAAAAGCAAATAAAAGGTGAAGTGCTGAACTCTTTTCTAAAACAGTTCAGGGAAGAACAAAACCTAACGAATTGGCCTTGAAATATTACTGAGTGTAGAAAGTTTGAAACAACCAGTGAAGATCGAACTCACAACTCAATCATAATCGATTGATCAAGGAGACGAGCTTAATAGCCATTACACCAGGTGAAAGTACCCAGTAATTTACAAAGCCGAATATTTAGAGTTCACACTGAAGATCGAACTCACTACCCAGTTGTAATTCATCTAGCAAGCCAATTACTTTTGATACACACACACACACACACACACACATATATATATATATATATATATATATATATATATATATGTATGTATATGTGTGTGTGTGTGTGTATGTATGTGTGTATGGGTAGACATTGAAATTGACAACCAGAGACTACAGTCTGTTTCATGCTTAAACGCAATCACGCACCAAACACAAATATATATATATATATATATGAGACAAGTGATAGAGAGAGAGAGACAGAGAAAGTGATAGTATGTGTTAAAATACTTTGAACATTAGGGGCGACTTCACAAAAAACAAAGACAAAAATTTACATAAGCAAATGTCCGCTAATTTGAAGATATTACATTTAGCGTAATTACCCGGTATTTCGCACTGTGTTGTCTCATAAACTAAGTTACATTTGTCATTTGTGTACATTTGTGGCGAGTCTGTCTTCAACGTTTAACACACTCATCACACACACACATTATATATATATATATATATATACATACATTTATTATAAATTATATTTTAGAACATGTACAGAATTTGTTTTATATATCCACTACAAATTGTACATTTGTTTCGACATTGAAAATACAATATCTCATCAGGTGTTGTGAACGGGAATGGAAAGCCTCTTTTCTTATATTTGGCTAGTTGTGTGTGGGATGTTGGTGAGGTTAGGGATAATGAAATAAGTCTTGGATTGACCGTTAGAATTTTGAAGAAAGTGGTGTGGGTAGTGAATATAGTTGAGTAATGAGTGTTGTCTTTGTAGACAGATTTAACATTAGCAGTTAGAATCTAAGTTTTTATTATCTTGCGACTAGAATATATCCTTTGGATTTCTTTTGTACTGAATATGTATTTAAGCGGTTTTTTTATAATTAATCTAATTTTGAATATTTAATCCTAATTTTGTATTTAGGAAATTCGATTTTTTTATTAAATTTTAAATTGTAATTAGATCACAGTTTGGAAATCGATTTTTCTATTAAATTTTATATTTTAATTAGATCAATGTTTGCGGTAAGATTTAATGTAAGAGGTAAAATTTAATGTTAAAATTTAAGGTAATAGGTAAGTAGGTAATAGGTGCGTAATAAGTCGAATTTTATGTCGGAGGAAAGATTAAATGTTTGTATTTACGGTGATAGGGGAATAGCTAATAGGTGCTTTGTATTTAAGGTAATAAGAGAAGTTTAATATGTGTATTGAGGGCTGTTTTTCTAATTAATCTAATTATGTATATTAAACCTTACTTAAGAATTTAGTAAATTGATTTTTTCTATAGAATTTTTAATTTAAAAAAAAACAACATTTTTTTTAAAAATTAGATTACAGTTTGTGGTGTATGTAGGGGTGGTGTTAGTACAGTGAAGGTGTATCATTTCTAGGAGGTCTTAGCTCTGGCTTTTGTAGTATTTTTAGCATGATTGTAAGGTTAGTTCTTTAATGTACTTGCAGTTTACTGTGGTTTCATGCCTCTGGTTTAAAAGCTTGTTGCTATTCATATATTTAATGATTTCAATTTTTTCTTGAAGACAAAGGAAACATGGTTCCTTTATAGATTTAGCTGCTCTTACTTGTTTAAAGATTTTCCATTTAACTCTAGGCGTTTTAATTTCGTCTTTTAACTTCCAAAAGTATTTGGAGAGAGATGTCATGTTTTGTTTTTCTTTGTTATTGAAGCATGAGAGGTGATTGCAATATCTTTTTTTAAATACTTTCATGGTATTTCTGATGTATACTTTTTCATCTTTAGGATTCTCCATGGATGAACTTGATCACATATATATCAGGGATTTCGTTAAACATTTATTTGTCATGGTGCATTGGTTTGGCTTTCTACAGTTACAGAGGTTGTTATTATGGGGCGGACTAGTATTAGTGTTGGAGTTATTTTTGTTGTGTTTTTAATATTTTGCTGTTATGTACTTTAATTATTTTTTCTAGATTATTGGAGCAGCTAAAGTTTAGTTTTATTGAATTTTTATTGAGGATTTTGCTTAGAGGGTTATTTTTAGGAAAATGCTTATCTATTAGTTTAAGAAATTTATGTCCCAGCTTGAAGTTAACTGATTGATTAAAAGGAGGGTTATACCATATGATTTTCCGGTTCCTATTTTTGCTTTTTGAACTCCTGAATTTTTCCACAACGCTAATTTTTGATTATTGATATCCGCTTTCTTTAAGGATTCTATCGTAAATTACCTTGTGTTTATCAAATATTTCTTTACTGGATGAATGTGTGTCAATTCGGCGTTCTACTGATGATGGGATGTGTTGGGTGGGTGATTAGAATTGGGGTTTATATATATTGGGTTAGCATTGTTTTACATGTAAAGTTGGAAAGTGTTCGATACTAAGTCTAATGTTATGTCTAGGAAGTCTACCTGCTTGATATTTGGGTTAATCACTACGTTAAAACTAAAAGATTTAAAGACTATGAATTAATTTTGTAGTTTTATCAACTTTACCTCCAGTAGATTTATTTATCATGAGTCCGTCATCTCTATATAGTCCTATATTGTTCGTGTCAATTTCTTTCTGCGCAGTGAGGATATACAATCAAAATAATCCTCTCAAATCTGAAGATTCTGTATATCCAGGGCTCCCATAAATAAATCATAATCATCCGTTGAAGTTTTTGTCCACTGTTCATTGTCGTGAATGAGATCTGATTTTCTACAGTTCAAAATTATTTTGATTTCATCATTTGAGATATTCGAATAGAATTCCGCGAATTCCGGGGCAAGATTGAAAAGGTCCTCCGAAATCGATGGGTAAAAATCCACGATGTCAAATTGTAAGAAGGTGGCATTATTTTTTTCCCCAAGGTTTTCAAACCATTTGATTACGTCCATTATACCCCTCCACTGCATGAGTTGAATTATTTCCTTATTTGCTGGTTGTCTCTAATATTACCTTACTAATCCTACTGATTTCTGATTTTGTAGGTTTTATTATATTATTACGATATCATTCCGACTTGTGGTCTTTTAAAAGCACATATGCCTCCTTTGTTGTCATTTTGGGGACTGTCGCTTATTTTCAATTTATCCATAATTTGTTTGTCTGTGTGGTTTATTCTATCTATGTGGTTTTGGTGCTCCGTGTTAATTTTCCTGTATTTTTTTATTTTGTTAAATTTTTCTTAATCAGGTCTTTGTAATCTTTGGGATCCATCTTATAGAAATTCGATGTTTTGTCCGATTTGACAAAGACCTTATTAGATTTGTTTATGTTACTAACTAGTGTGTCCAAGTTATTTAGGAATTTGTTTTTGTGTTTGTGAAAGGTGATTTTGTTTAAGATCTCGAACAGGTAGTTCTCGAAGTTAAAAAGTTTTTCTATGAGAGGTGCGGTTTTTAGGTTTTTAAATCCGAATGTGTCATTATTATTTGAAGAAATGAAGAAATGCGCCTTCCATCTCATCCTTCGTATTAGGTCTTCAGTTTTTTGGACCAGCTTTTAAAAGTATTCCCGTTTGTTTGGAATAGGAATATTTTTCAGCGAAATGTCGAAATATACTTTATACATGTTCAATGTTTATCTTAATGGTGAAAGTGCTCAAATTAATGTAGGAGCAGGTTATCAAAGTGAATACAGAACGAAGAAAGATTTTTTTTACAACGTCCAAAACATTAATTTAAAACAGTGCTAGATATATAATATATAGAGCTGTGAATATTTATTATGAATTATATTTTAGAACATGTACAGAATTTTTTTATACATCCACTACAAATTGTATATTTATTTCGGCATTGAAGCTACAATGTCTCATCAGGTGTGTGACAGGAATGGAAAGCCTCTTTTCTTATATTTGGTCAGTTATGTGTGGGATGTTGGTGGGGCTAGTGATAAGAGAATAAGTCTTGTGGATTAAACGTTAGAAATTTTAAGGAAGTGGTGTGGGTAGTGAATATGTTTGATTAATGAGTGTCTGTGTGCTTTGTAGACAGATTAGCAGTTTGAATGTAGGTTTTTATTATCTTGCGACTAGACTATATCCTTTGGATTTCTTAGAGTGGCAGGTAAAGGGTTGGATACCTATTTTGTACATTTAATCTTAACTTTGGATATAGGAATTTTATTTTTTCTATTAAATGTTGTGCAAACGGTGATCTAATTAAAATTTAATAGAAAAAATCGGTTTCCAAACTGTGATCTAATTAAAATTTACATGTCAAATACTGTTTTAAATTAATATTTTGGACGTTGTAAAATTTTTTTTCTTCGTTCTGTATTCACTCAAGGATATATATATATATAATTATATATAGATAGATAGATAGATAGATAGAGAGAGAGAGCGAGAGAAAATGTGTTAAAATAATTTTAAAATTAAGGACGTCTTCACAAAAAAAAGGACAAAAATTTATATAAGCAAATGTCCGCAAATTTGAAGTTATTATATTTAGTGTAATTACACGGCATTTCGCACTGTGTTATAACATAAACTAAGTTACATTTGTCATTTGTGTACATTTGTGGCTAGTCTGTCTTCAACGTTTAACGAGTGTAGTAGTAAGTTAACTGATAAAGACTGTATCAGATGGAATTTTCAGACCAGATCATCCAAGCTTTGTTGCTGAGACAGAATCTGTGTCACCAAAAACTATGGATCTAAGTAGACCAAGATCTTATCGTACGCCTGACAACGAAGATCATTTTACAGGCTGTCGGAAACAATCCAGAAATCAGCACACGTCAAGAGGCCCTGCCATATCGTAAATCTCAAAGCACATCTTGGAGGGCACTTCAAGAACAAATCCTATATCTGCATCATTTGCAATGTGTTCAGGGTCTTTCGACCTCTGATCACTCATTACGGGAGAACTGTTGCTGACGCTTTATTAAACAGACTGCCACCAGCTTGTTAGTCTCTTCAATCCTGTTTACGAACCCCGCTTTTCAAAACCATTCGATCAGAATCTTCCAGGACCCTATTGTAGTCTATCGTCAAACTCAGGACGATATTTTATCAGTAATCTTTTGACAAGATGACTTATAATAAGGTAGTTATGTTAGTAAAATCGAAAAGATTTATATTTTCAACGAATAAATTTCAATATTGAATAATTCTAATATATACTGAAATAGTTTTCGAGGAATCATTGTAATAATTTTGAAATATTGAACGCAATGAACTTTCGAGATTATTAATTACTTAAAATAGAAAAAATATAAGCAGTTGTATATAGGATAGTTCTTCTTGATTTAATACAATATTGTTAAAATTCTATTACTAAAGATTCTAATGATAATTATATAGTCACCTTTTCTTCGTAGGGATAAGAGACGCTCTTGTTTTCCTCTTTGAAGTAATTAGATGTATGCAATCTAGTTACTCAATTTTGAGAGATTCAAATTTCAATTACGAAATGTTATATTTCATTTGCTTCTGAATAGACGCCTTTTAGCTGAAGTATCAGTTGGCCAAAAATAAATAAATAAAGAAAACTAACATGTAGAAACACGAAGAATTAAAACAACTTTTATAAAATAGATAAATACAGGGTGTCCATAAAAGTCGTGTGCACTTTTAAAAAAATCATAATATTATTCGTATTTACGATAAAAATAATTTGTAAAAAGTATTAGAAAAAAGCAAATCTGTATTTGGTAAAGTTTTATTGAAATTTATTTAAGTATCCACATGTCCTCCATCATAAGCTATGCAAAGGGTAATACGATTTTGCAGTTCACAGAAAACATTTGCCAACTGATTTACAGTAATACCTGAAATTACATTAATATCAATAACTATACTTAAAACTAGGTACATTAAACTTTATAACATTTTTTCTACAGATTATTTGTATTTCTCATAGAAATAAAATTTTTAAAGTGAACACGGACTTTATGGACACCCTGTATTATTAAAAAAAAAGTCTGTTTAAGATATTCTGGTGGAAGAAAGAAAACTATCAGTTCATGAAATCACAATCTCAAATGGCAACATAGAAATAAGTTTAACTGCACTCGGTCCCGTACCACATAAAAAAGACGTTGTGGGTGGATTTTGAGGGTCAATTTCCCACATAAGGTGTTCTGAGGGTTAATTTCCATCAAACATTATTCTGAGGGCTAATTTCTTACATCATGTGTAGCAGAGTAAATAATTTCTTCTATTACAGCAGTAATTAATGAAATGGAATAGAAAAAGTCCTTTGTAATACGTGAAATTTGCTTGGGAGTAAAATATTTGTAATTGCATTATTATGTTGTCATTTTTCATCATATTCCGATTTCTGCTATGGTCGCACTCCCTACCGAGTCTGCGAGAAGACCTAAGGAATGCCATGTGCTATGTCTCCATTTCATGTTTTTTCAATTTCTCCTAACATTCCTAGCGTTACATAGACAAAGTTCTCCTTAGTGCGTGGGCTGTACTTAACAAGACAATTTTTTGTTATCTCATAAGCTGGGGTTTCCAGGGATTCTTTTTATATGTTGTTTTGTTCCATTTGTTATTATTCCAAGTGCACCTACTATCACTGGCACGATTCATTTCAATTTCCAGGTTTTTATATTTTGATAGTTTTTCGAATTTATTGGTTGCTATGTTACAATACGCTGGACAAGCCATATCAATTTATAGGCAAGTTTTTTTCCTATTATTATTAATATCTGCTTAAAAGATAAATATTAGACAATAATTACTGGCTTTATCTGCACCGAGTCGAAAGTTCGAATCCTGATACAGAGAGAAAATTATTATTTGATAAGATTTTTCGAGCATGAAGTTCGGTAGACGAAAGGTATATATATATATATATATATATATATATATATATATACTGTTTAATAAAAATGCATTACTTTCGTTAGACACTCGCTTGGTTTCCTTTTTGATATTAGAATGTGTCATGAATAGGTTCTGGGGAGATACGAGACAAATTTCTGATAAAGCACAATTTCGGCTTTACCTGATTGATTGGTTCACTCAAGCTCAGTTGGTTGGAGCGTGCCGTATCTACCCAGAAGCATGCTACATCGAATACTGCTAGAGAAAGCAATTTAAAAAGAAATATACTTCTCGAATATTCAAGCCGTAAGACGTAAATTAATAAATATACTGCTTAATAAAAATCCATTACTTTCCTTGCAGAAATTCCCTCGGCTTACGTTTGAATGTTAAACTCTGCGGATATAAAAGGTTATAGGAGATGTATGACGAAAGAAGTTTCTCTTAAAGCACAATTTCAGCCTTGCCAGATTAATTGGTTCTCTGAAGCTCAATTGGTGCGTTCTGTATCTGCCAGTAGCTACATTTCTGACTTGAGGCACGCAGATTCAAGCACAGATAAAGAACGCCAGTTTTTAATAAGATTTCTTAAACATTTAAGCCGGTAGACGAAAATAAATACATATACTACTTAATAAAAATTCATTACTTTCTATAGAGAACTTCGCTTGGTTTGTGTTTTGATATTATACTCTGTAGGTATGAAAAGTTCCAGTAGCTACCAGGTCGGTACAAAGGTTTCTGCCGATTTAAAATTTCATCTTGAAAATGAAAAACTGTATTTTTGAAATAACGGCCTTTGTTCTCTATAACTTGATTCCATCTGCTCAATATGATCTTTTTTGTTAATAATCCTGCTCTCGGTTGCTGAACTGGTCTTTCTCCTCGATTGATCCACGACCTTATGATACAGAATCCATTTCTCATCACCTGTGACAAGCCTACCCAAAAATAGTGTCTGTGTCGTGAAAGCAAAAATTCTCAACAAGAAACACGTTGTATTTGCATTGGAACCTCTGTGAAATTCATAGTGTAGAGCATGCCTAATGTGTTCTTTAGATTGAAAGAACAAGGGTGAGAATATTGCAGAAAATTATGAATGATGCTTTAATAATCTGAAAGAAAAATTTATAAATTAATCATGGTGATATGTTTAAGTAATAATATGCATAAAATAAATTACAATGATTTAAAAAGGCCACTATTACAAACCGGCAAAAACTTTTTCACCGACCATGATGAGAGATGTTTCTCTTCAAGCACTATTTCGTCCATACCTGATTGATTGTTTCACTGAACAGAGTTCGTTGCAGTGTTTTGAGTCTATAATAAGCTCCCTTCTCCTCAGAGTCGTTCAGCTTTGAATCTCGTACATTCAAAGTAGTAGACTTAAATTAATAAATATACTGTTCAATAAAAGTCCATTACTTTTCTTAGAGATATATATTTGGTTTACGTTTGGATATTAAACAGTGCAGATATTAAATGTTTAGGGAAACATATGACGAGAAAGTTTTCTCTAAACCCACATTTGCATCCGTGCCTGATTGATTGGTTCTCTGTAGCTCATTTGGTTGGGGGTTGGGGCATGCTGTGTCTATTAGAAGATCTATTCTGATCTGAGGTACGCAGCATCGAATCCATTTTTTAAAATAAGATTTCGCGAATATTCAAACCGGTAGATGAAAATAAATAAATATACTATTTAATAAAATCCATTACTTTCTTTAAAGACATTCGCTTGGTTTACGATTGGACTGAGTAAATTTGAAAAGTTTCAGGAGATATATGCCGAGAAGTTTCTCTTAATACACGATTTTAGTCTTGACTCTGTAGCTTAGTTGTTTGGAGCATGCCATAACTATCAGTAGCTCTCTTTGCTCAGAAGTATGCAGGTTCGATTCCTGCCAGCAAACACAATTTAAAAAAATAGCCGAGTGCGAGTGCATAATAACACCATTGTCGTTGTTTGTGAGAGAGGTTATCACGTAGACGAAATAAAACAAGAAATACAATTACTTGAATTCCAAAACACCCATTCTAGTACCCGGATTCATATAGTGGCAAAACATATGAAACACCGGTAAATGTTTGTATCTGTTCGTATTCTTCATTTATCGTGTCCCTTTAGAACATAGGAAATCATGGACTTCCACTTGGTCTGTGTTGCTCTGAATATTATTTGTCTTGGTTTATCTTCCAAACCCCGCTCTCCCATAGATTTTCCCAGACCTTTTAAGTATGTCTTACACTGCTTTCTCTAGTCTCCCTTTTCTTCTATCCATCCTGTGAAAAGGAAACTGAGCTGATAAAACCCTCTACTTTGATTGGGCTCCGGGCCCTGTACAAGGTGAACATATCTGTAAAATAATAAAATGTTCAACAGCTCTCTAGTTTCATTGATAGCGAAGCATCAACATCAAATATACTTGCCTGATGAGCAGCGATCGATGGTAGATAATAAAAATTTTTATTAATTAATCATTTTTTTTTGCTTAGCAACACTTTGCAGATTATTTAAAATCTTAAAATATTTTAGTTGTTTCTACTATTTTTTTTAATCGTATCACACCGAGCAAGGCGGTAACGCTACTGATGTGCAGGGGGCTACGTAAGAGTGAAAAGTTTGGAAAAGAAAAAGCCGGAAACCACATCCTAAACAGGGAACAAGGTATGAGCCTCTTAACCTGTTCAATAGACGTGGGTGGAGTTTGAACCGGGCGATAGATATATCTATCTACTCCAATTGAGTAAAAAAAAAAGAAAAGATTGGAGAAGAGAAAACCGGAAACCACATCCTAAACAGGGAACAAGGGATGAGCCTCTTAACCTGTGCAATAGATGTGGGTGGAGTGTGAACTGGGAGATAGATAGATCTATCTACTCCAATTGAGAGAGAAAAAAAAGAAAAGAGTAAAAAGATTGGAAAAGAGAAAGCCGGAAACCACATCCTAAACAGGGAACAAGGGATGAGCCTCTTAACCTGTTCAATAGACGTGGGTGGAGTGTGAACCGGGCGATAGATAGATCTATCTACTCCAATTTATAACGGTTTAGTCATAAAATCTTACCAAGTAACTCATAGTTGGTGGGGTCAGTCATATATTCATACCTATTTTAAAATGTATTTGCGCGTAACTTTTTAAGATATTTCTTCTACTTCATCTACCGTGTCTCTTCAGGACGTAGGCGATCATGGATTTTTATTTGCCCTGTCTCTTTTTGCTCTAAATATTTTCCACTTATCTCCCCCCAAACACAGCTCCGCCATCCATTTGCTCAAGCTTATTAAATATGTTTCGAGCTTCTTTCCCTGTCTCTTTTTCTTTCTATCCATTCAGTGAGTATTAGATTCTCCAGGCCTTCCTTCCTCATTACGTGTCCCAGGAACCTCAGATGTCTCTTCTTGATGTTAAGTATAAGTTTTTTTTCTCGTTTGCATCCTGCCTAACACCACATCGTTGATCACGTGCTCAGTCCATGGTATCCTCAGCATTCGTCTGTAAAACCACATTTCTGCCGCTTCAAGCTTTCCTTACGTCGTTGATGAGATTATCCAATATTTTCTATAAAGGAAGACAGATAATATGAAGCAATTCAGCACTCTTTGTTTCCAATGATATTTCCCTGTCTCTCACTACTCTGGTTAGCTTTTAAAATGCCTTCTTGGCCACGCTAATGTGTAAGGTTTAATTAAAAGTAGAGCAGAAGCCATTCAAGTGAGGTTTAGCTGAAGTTATGTTCAAGACGAGAAAACCAGTCTGCTTATACGGTCTGTGATATGAGGTATCTAAAAGTATATAGATGTCGTTTTGACGATTTCATTCTTCAAACATTAATAAAAATGATTTTAGACATCTTACTTCCACACGTGAAAGAAGATGTAATGTGTGTCATTCCCTGGGTGGGGTTCCTGGCCGGAAACTGACAAGCGAATATTTTGCAAAGAGAGGTGTATTTACTATCAGTCAGTCAGTTAAGTGCCATACGGGATACACGCTTGATCGATCATTTCCAGAAAGAGCCATGACTAACTCGGCAGAAGATTATCCCACAGTAGGTTGTTTATTATATTCTGCAGTAGACTGGTTGCCAGCCAAGGCTATAGAACCTAATTTGTCCTGTTATTTAATCCGTAACTAGAGGGATGAAACGGATTAATACCTTTCCCAAGGGAATTTGCGCGTAAGTGATACAAGGTGTTCAATTGGAGTTCGAACTCAACTTTCCAATTTCTCGTTCCTAGCCGATATTCACTGCACCACAACGCATATTATTTACTATAACCCATTTTAATTCGAAAAAAAAAAATGCATGCTCAAGTTTAAATCAAGATTAAAAGCCATAATTGATGTAGCGTTAGGGCATCGTTTATTTATTTACAGTTGCTAATTTAATTTTTTTGTATACACATTCCCTTCCATATTCAATCAGAGACGTCAGGTCGGAAATGACTTCATGCATTTTTCACTAGTAAATTCCCCAGATGACACACATATTACGTAGAAAAAAAATCTCTATAATGTGTGAGCTCTACTTATGAGTACAGTTTGTTAGTTTTTATGTAAGGAATGGTCTACCAGGAACCCCTTCACTTAATATATCGGAAACGTTTCCAGTCAATCCGAGGGCTCCAATAGAACTGCAATTATTGATGTACTCATGTGTGACATTTTTTGAATTTCCATTTTAAGATCATTGTATTTTGATAGATTTTTGCAGATATTCAAAGGGTATTTACTCGTAAGTGAATGCAACGACTTCGTTGCAACGACTGGTATTCGAACTCTGTTCTTCGAGTTATAGTATACTTAAATTAGCTTTTTTTTCATTTGGTGAATCTTTAAACTTTATGGATTCAATTCGTTAACAAAAATTTGTTTCTGCAGCAGTCTTGAAGATTTAAACAGGGTAAATGAATTATAAATTCGCTACTTGCATCCAAAAGCTTTTAACCTCGATTGAAGCCTACGTTATTTTTAGATTCCACAATATATGGACAGGTTTTACCTGAAGTATTTTAGCAAAATTTTGTTCGATTGAAATTTTCTCAACAGTCATATTTGGATTGTAACCAAATCTATAGCCCAGTATTAATTTCTCTCACTTTTAGGCCCTTGTATCTTTCTTAGGGCTTTCAGAGTCTAATATTGTCACAGCTATATTTAAAATAATTGACTATTTGCTACATCATCTACCACTTCTTTTTTTTTACAAATGCAACCAATATTTTTTGCGCCTATTAATACTACAGCTGCCATTTAGGATCGGCGGCAGTTGCCACATCTCTTCCGATACTTCAGCAATTCGTCGGCGATTCATCGCTATTCGCAATCAATCAAAACTTCAATTATCGAAAGGCTTTTTCGTGTGAGCGGAAGACGCTGTAACTGATTGGAGACGCTGCCAAAACGCCAACCAATCAACATCTAAAGGAAATAGATTGAAGCGAAAAAAAGTAAGGAAGGGGGAAACATAAAATAATTAAATTTATAAAGACAAATAAAAAAAAGTGAGGACCAGTTTTCAAAATACAGAGATAAATTGTTAGATTGATAGAAAGGGAAAGAGAAGGGAGAGAAGATAAAAAAATAATTAGGGTGGTAAGTAAAAAGTCACCGTGTGTATATATATATATATATATATATATATATATATATATAAAATCAGCAAAAAAGACAGTAAATAAATAAAAATTATTTGACAACATTAATTGAAAAAAAAAAGTTTGATGGGGAACAAAATAAAAAAGAGAGGTCAATGATAATAAGAGGAAGAATGAAAGAAAAATAATTCTTTAATAAAGAAAGAAAAAAGATTGAGCAGTATTTACAAAAAGAAAATAAACTTAAAAAATTAACCTGTAAATAAAGAAGAACATGGAAACAAGAGAAAGATGAATTTTATGTGAGATACTGACTTTCTGGCGAGCTTTTTCCCCCTGCTGCCCCAATGACATAAGTTTAAGCATTTTACTTGATTGGCTTATAGGTCCCACATGTTTACAATTGAAATATCTAAATTCAGTCATCACTTCTAGATCTACAGTTTATTTTCTCGAGTTTACAGTCTGTGAAACATTTGTTTGGTTGCTCTCCTGATAATTATAACCTTCAAAATTTTATTGCCACTTCAATCGCCATCTTCTATCTTCTTCAGTCCGGTTCACCTTTTGTCCTTTCCCCAATCCTTCCTATTCTAAGTCTTTTGTCTCACTTTCACTGTCTGTAATTCACTGTGTACTAGTAGCATTATCGCTTTGCTTGGGGTGAAATGATTGAAAACAAAAGACAGTTAAAACGAATAAAAATTTAAATAAATTAGATTACTTTCAGAATAAAAAAGAGACAAGCAAAGATATACGAAGGATTGTATTTAAAAAGAAGAAATAACATTTTAGAAAAGCATAATGGAGATGTAATAGTTAGTTGTAATTAAATTCAGGAAGATATAGTTTAAATTTGTGAAGAAGGCTTCGAGAAGTTTGCTTTCACAAGTTTGGTGAAGTCAAGAGGGGGATAAATAAGAAAACTATCAAAAATGCCTTTGTAAATGACAGGTAGCACTGGGACTGGGTAAGTTAAAATGTTAAGTATAGGCATTTGGGGAGAGCAATGATTTAAGCTGGCTGAAATAAAAAGTTATTTTTATTAAAACTCGATCTACTCAGAGCAGTATCCTAATTTTGCATCATACCATTCGATGGTGCACTGAACATAGCTGATACACCACGTCTGGCGTTTTTGTTATATATTTGGAAATTCTTGACAAAATCGAAAAAAGAATTTGCAATGATAGTGAAAGTGAAGAAACAAGTAAAATTATGTAGAGAACATTGAAAACAAATTAAAATGTAAATCAGTCAGTACTTGGGCCACCATGTCTCTTCCGATCTATAAGATTTTCCCGCAGTAGGCTGCCATTTCTTTCCGCGGTAGACTAGTTTCTAACCAAGGCTAGGGAACCCCATTGGTCCTGATATTGACCCCACAGCTGGAAGAAGAAGAGATGGATTATTTGTGCGAAAGTGAATGGAAAGACTTCGACTTTCTCATTCTTAGCCAATATCCAGGGGAGCTACAACGAACAGTTAAAGATGCAAATAATACTTAAAAAATAAATAAAAACTAAAGAGAGAAAGAAAGATTTTTTGAGGTACTGTTTATGCAAGAAGTAAAATTAAATAAATCTTTATTTTATTTTATTTTTTTAATCATTTCACCCCGAGCAAGGCAGAAACGCCACTGATGTGCAGGGGGTTGCATAAATGTAAAAAGATTAATTAGAAAAGAGTGAGGAGTACAAGCTAGTTAGAAAGGAACAATAGAAAGCTGAGAAAGCAGGTGCAATGACAGATACATGGGCGGAGAGAAAGTGAAGATTATACAGAGGAGGGGAGAGAGCTAGAGTCCAGTGGTTAGTAGATGAGTATTAACTTTGCATTTAAATTTCTGGAGGTCGTAGCCGTCAGGAAAGCAAGAATACGAGAGTGAGTTCCACAGGCGGGAAGTGCGAGAGAGGAAGCTGCAGGAGTAGAATTGTCGTCTGCATTTGGCTAACCTGACTGTGAATGGGTGGGACCCAGTTGCCAGTCTGGTTGCATGGGTAAACACCTGTTGAGGAGGCATCAGTGACTTAAGCTCATCCGAGCAGAAGCCATGAAAGTATTTATAGACGAGACAGAGGGAGGCCACATTTCGACGATGGGAAAGTGGCTGCAGTCGAGTCGCCAGATCGGTAGCTATCACATTACAGACTCTCCTTTGGAGCTTGTCAAGAACACTGAGGAGAACGGCAGGGGCACCTGACCATAAATGGCAGCAGTACTCCATGCACGGACGGATGGTTGACTTGTATATATGCAGGATGGATTCAGGTGGAAAAAACATCCTGGATCGACATAGTGACCCAATCTTCTTAGCAGTAGATTTTCCTATGGATTCAATATAGTGGTTCCATTTGAGGTCTGAGGACAGGGTAAGTCCGAGGAGGCGTAGTGTATTACTCTCCGGGAGAATCATCTGGTCCGTGCTTATGGGAGGCAGAAGAGGTTGCCTGTAATGGTTGACAGACAAGAGCTTGGTCTTAGAGGAATTGAAGTTGACAAGCCACTTCTTGCCCCAGTTCACCACAGAGTGTAGATCCCGCTCAAGGTCAGCAGCGAGATTATGTCTGTCCGCCACGACAGGTTTCTTACTGGAGCGGGAGTATATTGTAGTGTCATCTGCGTAGATGCCTACTTGGGACTTGATCTCATCTGGGAGGTCGTTGATGAAAATAAGGAAGAGCGTCGGGCCCAGGATAGAGCCTTGTGGGACACCAGCATTCGTGCTGTAGGACGAAGAGGCAGGCCCATTCAGAACGACCTTCATTTTGCGGTTATTTAAGAAAGATTGGATTAGGTCAAGCAGGCGACCGGTAATACCATAACCGCGTAGTTTGCATAGGAGGCCAGGGTGCCAAACCCTGTCGAAAGCCTTGGAGATGTCCAGAGCAACCGCGTGAGCATCGTCAGACTCATCAAGGGCGTGTAGCATGTACTCCGTTACAGTTGTTAGCAGGTCGGCTGTTCACCTGTCAAATCGTAATCCATATTGTCTGTCGGAGAACAGTTTGTGGGCGGTGAGATGATGAACTATTTCAGCATTGATTATAACCTCGAATACTTTCCCGAATATCGGTAGAAGACTGATAGGGCGATAGTTGGATGGGTCCGAGGGTTCAGCACAGTTCTTAAAGACAGGAACGACTGAGGAGAATTTCCAGCATGCAGGAAAGCAGGAAGCAGAAAGGCAGTAGTTAAACAGTTTAGAGAGGACAGGGGAAAGTTCAGGGCCACACCTCTTAAGGACTATCACCGGGATTCCATCGTCTCCACACGCCTCATGGGGGTCGAGTTTTGAAATTACTCTGGATACTATTGTCGGGGTAATATATACGTCGTGCAGTTTGGCCTCAGTTCTAATAGGGAAGTCGGGTGGGTGCACTCCGGACGAGTCGAATGTGGAGTTGGATGAGAATCTGCGAGCAAAGAACTCAGCTTTCTCCGCAGATGACGTGAGAACATCAAATCCATGGATTAAAGGAGGTATTGAGGATTACCTATTGTTGAGCACTCGTTTACAAATCCTCCAATAGTCCTTGGAGCCAAACTTGCGGTCAGCTATGTGCTGTCGCATTCTCTCAGCAAACAACTGTTTGGCGTCATTTAGGGTTCTCTTGCACTCACTGCGAGCAGATGTGAACAGGCGCCTATTGTGATCAGTTGGCTGTCTCCGGAATAGACGGAAGTAATGGTTCCTGTGGGCAATGGCGGCTGAGCAGGCCGGAGAGAACCACGGAGAGGAATGAGGTTTTAAGCAATACTTCCTGGTGGGTATGAAGGCATCAATGCCAGCTTTCACCCATGACGAGACCTCAGAGGCACAGTCATCAACTGATAGGTCAAACACTTTTCCCCAAGGGATGTCGCAGAGGAAATCGCGAAAGGCATCCCAGTCAGCTTTTTGGTAGAGGTACGAGATTCTATAAGTAGGGGGCTCCTGGGGGGAGTGAGATTGGAAAGAAATACTGAGGGAGACTACAGCGTGGTCGGAGTTGCCGAGAGGGCAAAGCTGCGAGACTTGACAGGCGTCGGGCGCAGAGGTGAAACATATATCTAGCAGTGAGGACTGACCCGATGGTGTGCTTGGGAAGCGAGTGGGGAAGTCCACCACTTGCGTAAGGGATTGGGAAATAGCAAAGTTCATGGCGTGAATGCCCGCCGAATCAGTAATGGCGTTTTCAAGCCACTCAGAGTGATGGGCATTGAGGTCTCCAAATACAAATATGTGGGCGAATGGGTGATAGGAAATAGCCTTATCTATGTCGTCGGCAATGCTATCTAGTAGGGAGCAGTCAGGAGAGGAGGGAGAACGGTAAAGGAAGAATAGGTAGCTAACCGAACTGAGGAGAGACAAGCGGAGACATATGTATTGGTGGTCAGTAGATTCCAGTGAAGTCACCCTATATAAATAAAATTTGAAAAAATGCTTTACGAAGGACTTTATTCAAAAGTACGAAAGAAAATATATAAAAAGTAAGAGGTAAATAAATAAAAACATTTAGAAAAATAAAACTCTAAAATAACTAATTGCAGTTTTGACGGCTTATCAACACTCAGTCAGTTAAGTGTCATACACGCTTTAGGCGATCATGTCTCAAAAGCGACATGATCGACTAGGCAGAAAATTATCCCGCATTAGGTTGCCAATGATTTCTGTGGTAGACGGGTTGCCAGCCAAGGCTATAGAATCCAATCTGTCATATTACTTAACCCATAACTAGAGGGATGAAACGGATTAATACCTTTCCCAATAGTATTTGTGCGTAAGTGAATGCGAGGAATACAACCAGTATTCGAAATCGGCTCCCCCGATTTTGTGAATTCCACAGGCGGAAGGTGCGATAATAGAAACTGTTAGAGTAGAAATTGCGGTTACATTTTATCGGTTTCACTGTAAAAGTTTGAGACCTAGTTGTTAAACTAGTAGCTCATGTAAATTCATACCTAGGATGCACCAGTATTTATAGAAGAGGCACAGGGAAGCCACGTCACGCCGGTGAGATAGTGACTGCAGCCGAGCTGCCAAGTCGGTATCTCTCACATTATAGATTCTACGTTGGATTCTGTAAGAACCCCGAGGTGAACAGCAGAGGCACGCGACCAGATGTGGCAGCAGTATTCAATACACGGGTGGATGGTAGATTTATATATGTACAAGATGGACTCAGACGGGAAACACTTCCTGGCTCTGCACACTGAACCGACTTTTTTATCAGCGGATTTAGCAATAAATTTGTGTGACACATAATCAGCAAAGAAGTCTTTGAGAATTTTGCTTTAACAAGTTTATTGCAGTCAAAAGGGGGATAAGTAAATATGCTACTTAATGTGCCTCTGTAAATGACAGGTAAGATTTTTCAAAAAAGAAAACCGATGAAAATAAGGGTTATAAGTATTAAACCGTGACAAATAGCAGAGAATAAAGAGCAAATTTAAACCGATACGGAGCAAGTGTAAATCAAAAACGAAAAGCGATGAAAAGCAGGACGCCCATAATAAAAGCATAAAGGAAGGAGAGAATGAAGAGTAAGCTTAAAAAGAAATTAAATTCGTGATATCGAGTTACAAAAGAGAAAAACTCACCAAAATAATTAGCGTGAAAATATGTTTAGATGAGATACAGGGAAACTCCATTACTGAAAGTGACTGAAGCCGAAATGCCAGTAAAATATCCTTTCCTATTTTTCCCTAGATTTTGATAAAATATCTAAACCTGGGTGAGCGGACAGTTGCGTCCCGGAAAATTACATACCAGACAATAGCGTACCAGCACATTTGCGTCCCTAAACCAACGCGTCCGTGGATAACTGTATCCCTGATAATTTTTTGAAGTTACCATATTTTTTTCAGAGTTTCTAATTGCAAACAAAGTTTTAATTATTTTAAAAAAACAAGAAGTTCTTTAACATCACAAAAAACAAAAAAACAAACTGTAAATACAAGAATCATTGTGTTATTAGATAAGTATACATCTTCAAAGAAGATATATTTCTTAACAGTGATAGATAACAATATTAAGAACTCTTGAATAATTTCTGAAACTGTTATGATTTTCAATGTTTGAAATGTTTTTAAAAACTGTCAATCTCTCATTTTCATCTATATATACTTGTAATTTAAAAATAAATGCGATTACTAACTATGCTTTTTAAACTTTATGATAATTGCCTTTAAAGGCTTGGTTAAAAGATTATTTCGATGTTTAGGTTAAATAAATACAACAAGAAAGGCTTTGTTTTACACCTCTTCCTATTTTTGTACTTACATCAAACACGTTCTACTTTAGTATGGAGGCTGTTTGTGTTCAGTAAGTGTCTGACGCCTTAACCAATTTGCAGCAACTTGCTAAAAAGAGGATCATAATAGGAACAGTATTTTCAATGCCGAATTTTTAGATGGATGATTAAAAAACGCTTCGTATAGTTCGTAGCTATGACCATTTGTCATCTAACCTTGTGTTCAGGCGCTACAGAATCAAAAACAAAGAAATGTACGAGCTAAAAAAACCACATTACTCGAGAACTATTAAAAGCAGCGACAACTAAAATAGATGACACAATTGAATTCTAAGTGCAAATAATGATATAATGACAGGATGTTGATGTTTCACAGGACTTCAAACAAAAGGTTACGAAGGAAATCCCCATCGATTCTGGAAGAAGCGATAACAGCTAATTGACTTGAAACATCTATTTTTCTTAAAAATTCTTTCAGAGTGAGATTTGATAAATTCTAACCGACAAGCTGTTTGATCAATGAATGCCGAGTGTTTCTTTAAAGATAATGATTAATATTAGTAGTCTTCTTCTTCTTCTATGTGTCTTGTCCTTTCAGGACGTAGGCGATCATGTCCTTCTACTTCTTATCCATGGCAGTACTTAGGACGCTTTCTTCTGTAATACCACGCAACCCCCGTTCTGTTATTCACCTGCCCAGGCCCTTCAAATATTTTATCCGCTACTTTCTTTTACTTTTTCACTCTATCTGGCCTGTTAGTATCAGGTTCTCCAAACCCTCCTATGCCAATTCCTGAGGAATTTTTTTGCCAACGAAATGACTATCTGGTCGTGTAACCTCCAAGATTGTGACAGCTAAGGATTTAAGGAATATTACCCTAAGTTGAATATTACCTTAAGTTCCAGTTGAATTCCTTTTATTCACTTACGCGCAAATACTCTTGGGAAAGGTACTAATCCGTCTCTTCCTTCCAGTTATGGGTTAAATAACAGAACAGATTGGGTTCTATAGCCTTGGGTGGCAACCAGTCTACCGCAGAAAGCAATGGCTACCTACTGAGTGATAATCTTCTGCCCAGTCAGTCATGTCTCTTTCGAGACATGATCGCCCAAGCGTGTTTTGCGTATGGCACTTAACTGACTGACTTTAAGTTACATGGAAAAACTGGGCAAACAAGCAAAGCTATTTTCGTTGCAGCTGGAAATTCTGATATAAAGAAGTCAATTAGAATTTGCATCCTCGAGCTTATGACTTCTGTGTAAGTTTCTATGAAACTGCCTCCTTTCATGGCCCGTCGGAGGAATTTGAGAATTCAATGGACTCGTAAGAGCATAACGTTCGACATTAGTTGTGTTCTGTTCACTGATGAAACCAGGGTGATTCTTGACGGATCTGACGGTTGGGAAATCGTTGTATTTATTTCGGAGATCAGAGTCACCAAATTTTAAGATATCAACAATAGGGTGAATATTGTAGACTGGAACAATTTGGGACACACTTGTTAGCACATTCAGGGTGATAGTGGGGTTAAAGTGACCGCAGCCGACTACGGCAATCATCAGGAAGATGTCTTATATCCTTGGCTAGATGACATTCTGCTATCACTTCTAATGAAGTCTATAATGCATGTATAACAACGCTACTTCCTTCTCTACTGAGGTCAAGTAAGCATTTCTATACTCTTATGGCACACAAGTTGAACGGTTGTTGGTATGGCTGTCAGTCTCTACAGATTTCATCACTATTGTAAATATTTTTCCACTCAAAACAAAAGATGTCTATGGGCGTCAATTTACGTTGAAATATGTCTTGCGGGTGACTGTCAAAGCTGCAGCAGAAGCAGTCTAACCTGCTACGATAAAAAATGAAAAATTCCATAACTATAAGTGTTTGTGAGTTTATCTGTCGAAATGGCGCTCATGTGGATAATTTACCATTTGATAATTGGTTAAGTAAATAAATCTAATCACATTATTCTGGTTTTCTGTTATATATATATATATATATATATATATATATATATATATGATATACTTAATATGTATCATTAACTTTCATTTTCTCAAAAGTGTCTACATAGGCTATTTTTATTTAAAAGCTATTAGCGTTATTTAATAAAATACTGTCGACTTGGAAATAAAAAGTTAAGGACCTTATAATCAAATAATTAAAACCTAACAATGGTGTAGACATATTGTGCAAAATAGGCGGAAATGTTTTATCAAAATCAATTCAGAAATCCGATAAATCCTAAATTTCAAAAACAAGCTATTAAAGGGTATTTAGTTTTACAGCTGTGGTCTCCTCTCATAGGGTTTTCTATGTGTTTTGTTTTGTTTTTAAATATCTAGAAAGGGGTCTTTTTAAAGTATTTTACAACAAAATTCTTATTTTAGAGAAAAAGATTATTCTAAATTAATATATCCACAAAATAATTTATCCAAACTTGTCAATATGTTTAATAACGTCGAACCTGCGATAGATTTTAACTCTTAATCTAACAAAACTTTACACTTTTTAGATGATATGATACATGAAACTAATAGAGACATTCAGTTGGAGATTTACAAAAACAAAAGACCTTAAAAATTTATATTTTACAACACTGTTAAATGTGGAACAATTAAAGGATTCTATTTAAGAGTAATAAAAATCTTCAACCGCCGCTACTTAAATGGAGAACAAATATAGAAAGAAAACGCTTTCAAAACACTTCGATGTCCTCCTTATTTAATCCACAATATTAAGAAAAAATTATACAAAATATACAACCATGAAAAATACATTAACAATATAACCGATAATAAGAATAAAAATAAACTAGATAAAAAACAAACACATAATACTACTAATTCCTTAACATTACTATTGAAAAAAAAATTATTCAATCTTTACAATTTCAAAATAATTACATCCAAAACTGTTATCGACATTATAAGAGTAAAATTATTAATAACAATAATAATTCAAAAACAGTCATATATATTATATATATATATGTGTGTGTGTGTGCGTGTGTGTGTGTGTGTGTGTGTGTGTGTGTTTGTATATATATATATATATTTTTTTTTTTTTTAATCGGATAACCCCGAGCAAGGTGGTAACGCCACTGATGTGCAGGGGTCTACGTAAGAGTGACAAGATTGGAAAAGATAAAGCCGGAAACCACATCCTAAACAGGGAACAAGGGATGAGCCTCTTAACCTATTCAATAGACGTGGGTGGAGTGTGAACCGGGCGATAGATAGATCTATATACTCCAATTGAAAAAAAAACAAAAAACAAAGTGAGAAGATTGGAAAAGAGAAAGCCGGAAACCACATACTAAAGAGGGAGCAAGGGATGAGCCTCTTAACCTGTTCAATAGACGTGGGTGTAGTGTGAACCGGGCGATAGATCTCTCTCTCTCTCTCTCTATATATATATATATATATATATATAGTGTTGATTGTGAAAATGTTTAGCATCAAGATTGTTGTTTTATCAGCAGATTTACTGATAAAAGGTAAGAAGATTTTTTTTATGGTAAAGTGCTTAATATCGGCATGGACATAAAGAATTAACAGGATTAATGCAGAAAACTTGTTATGTTCGATAGAAAAATTGTAAATTTTGTTTACATTGTGAATGTAGACATATACAACAACATTCTCGTAAACATTCAAAGTATAAAAAAATAATGATCGATAACACAACTATCCTACACTAAGTAAACAACAGAAGCAAACTACAGATCCTCGAGGCAATATTCATAAAAATATTAAGCTCTTAATTAATAAAATCAAGTATGAATACTGTAGTAATGTTCTAAAATGTCTATAAAAATAACAGTTTTTATGCTTTAACACGTGCATAATCATGTCATTACCACATAAAAAAATTCTATTTTGGATAATTATCACATTTGAATGAATGTTACGCAATTTGTCAACCGTTATATTTAAACGAGAAGGAAATTAGAAGTAATTTTTAGCAACATGGTATTGTGTGTTTCTTTTTTTGTTAACACAACAACACCCCTGAAGATGATCTTGGGAGACGATTGAAAGTACCTGAAAACATCGGGAAATGAATAAAAAATCAACTGTCAAAAGTTATAGCTCATTTCTGATATCTTTCAATAACAATAGGAGAAAGATTATCCGTGAGTATTAACGGATTTTGTTAAAAACAAGCAAACACAATATTTGCAATTTATTTAATATGACAAACACACAAGCACACACAGAGAGGTATATATATATATATATATATATATATATATATATGATTCATGTCTGTGGTTGTGTATTATTTAGACCTGATGATTCGATGATTGTTGTTACATGAAATCCTTAGTAGCGGTTTGTGATATCAGTGAATTAATAATATATATTGTTATAGCTGTTTTCTTCCTTAGGCTAAACATCGTGACGTCTGTTAGAAATACACTTGACTGACTACAACGTATGTTTTTGACTCACTTGAAGTTCTCTATTTAAGGGGTCTAGCCTAGTTCATTTCCGTTACCGTGGGGTTATTCTTTGCACAACACACACACACACACACACACACACACACACACACATATATATATATATATATATATATATATATATTAATGTAAACTACATTAATCAAGTCAACAATGCTTGACATTACAAAAACAGGACTAGTTGTGAAATATAAAATACACAGTGCAAAGAATAAAACATGATAAAAGGTACTCAACGTGACCTTTCAGCTGGCCTTGCGACGTTTCATATGAAAAGAAGTGGGCTTCACCAACAGAAACTTCAGGAAGGGTTTTCTTTCTTTCTTTTTATGTGCCGTGTTCTTTCAGGGCATAGGTGATCATAGATTTCCACTTGCCCCTCTCATTATTCGTGCTTAATGTTTTTCCTCTTGATTTCTCTCCCAAAATTCCAGTTTACCATTCAACTACTCGAGCCCTTCAAGTAGGTCCCCCAATGTTTTACCCTGTCTCTCTTTCCCTCTAAACGCCCTGTAAGTATTACATTCTCCAAGACGCCTTTCCTTCTTACAGCTGTCTGTTCCTGGTGACAAGTATAATTTCCTTTTTGTTTCCATCCTTTCCGAAACTTCGCTGTTTCTTGGCCCATGCTATCCTCAGCATCCTTCTAATAAACAACATCTATTTTGTTTTAAGTCTCTCCTTTTTAACGGCTTTACCGTACAGTAGGTTCAGTTGGAAATCTTCCGTAAGAAAAAGAGCACAATAACACAGTTTACTTCCCTTGAAACTTGGAAACGCAGTATTTCTTTGCATTCCCGTCCAAAGCTCCAATACAAACTTTTAAGAGTGATTGGGTGCTATTCTGAAACAGTGCGAAGAATTCTAAATTAGTCTAATGATGATCATCAAGGTTCGGCAGCTCAGAAAACTCATTTTGACCATTCTGATCAGAAAAGACCACTAGAAATTTTGGCTGTGATCCAGGCCACGATTGAATAAAATCCTTCTTAATTAATCATGTTCATAGTTAGGAAGGAAGTGCTCTTCTGGGTCAAGCGGGTGGCTGCTTGAAAATCCAATGTCTGGCAAAATGAGTTTACACCATAACATGCCAGCGGGATAACACAGTCATGGCTGTCAGGCGACTTCTATGACCCCACAATCCCTTAAATCTGGCCACCTAACTCCCGTTTTGATTATCATGTGTAGGAGGCAGTTAAGCGAAGGACCAACTAAACACTTTCTAACACCTAATATAACCGGAAACCAAGAATTATATCAGCATTCCACAACTTAACAAAGAGACAGTTCAGATGAGAAGCAGGAGATTCCGATGTTGTCTGGTGGCCGTGGTCAAAGCAAATGGCAATTTTATTGAATATATTTACGCATTCGTATTTCAAGATTATTTTTGTGTAATTTTGGTAAGTGCATGTATTAAAAGGAGTTGCCAATCTGATATTAAGCAGACACTAGCTCAAGCGCTACGAGGAAAATAACAGAATATAAAGCAATAAAGATATCAATCACCCGCACCCCCCCAAAAAAAAGCATAGTACTAAAACGAAGGCAACGCAATGAAAAGAATCAAATGCAATTAACCATCTGTTGAACTACTCAGATACAAAGCTATCAAATTACACGAATCCCCATATAAATAAAAGGAAAAAACCGGGAAACAACAGTAGATGAAAAAAAATCACGATTGAGGCCATCACAATAAAACCTTTTGGAAACTTCAAAGTCGTCATAACTCCGCTTAGTTAAGTAAGAAACATCTCTAGATTAATCGTCTCAATGCTCTATCTCTTATCTCGATAAAGAGCACTCTATGACAAAAAACTTGGTTGTCAAAATATATTTTCATCAGTAAACCATCATAAGAATCATCGCAACGCATATTTATTGGTAAATATAAGAGACAATGAATGTCTATTATGTTTCATCATGAGCCACTGTAGTGTATCAATTTACATGACTGTTCAGAGATTGTATCACTGGTATTAATAAAAGACCACTACATATATTGGATTTACTACAATCACGCTCTCCTGTAGACTTACCTACCACCTTTCTGATCATATTTCAATTAAACAACATTTCTTAGAAAAACATAGCCATGTATGTAATATTAGACATATTTTACTCGATAACACAATAATACTCACACATACACACAGTAAAAAGAAACCTTCAGATATTGGAGGCTATCTACATTAAATCAAATCAACCCAAACTCAATAAAATTACACTTTAAACTATTCCCAACACATTACATTGCATTTAGAAATACGGTACTGTTAACATATCGGTTTATCACCTAATGTGACGTCATAGAACCGCATTACAAATTTACGACCTGCATCTGCTATTCAGTGATTATTAGCGTCGCATGGCAATGTTTTATGTCAGCATATGATAATATCATTTAGATTGTGGATGCCATTATATTAACGTCTCTGTAAGCTCTCTGAAGATGGCTCACGTGAGCCGAAAAAATTATCCAAATGTTGGACAATTTTTGTCTTTACTTTCATCTGAAATTAAAACCAAAATGTTTATAACAGCTTATGATTAAACATTTTAACAATACATGTTTAGAAATTTATCTGCGCTGTCTCGATACACTATATATATATATACACACACACATTAACATATATGTGTGACTATCTATCAGTGCTACATATGCATGTATTTATATTTATGCAATAAGTATGTAGAATTTAATCCGTGAGGAAATAGGTGTTACATTAAATGTCTACCTGTGCTGCTCAACAGACTAATTCGACGAAACATTTGCGAACGGCACAGGTGCACTTGATGCAAGTTGCATATTAGAGGGAACAGAGAGAGAGAGCGAAACGAAGGAAGAAATAGAAAAGTACCAGATGGAGTTTCTGACGTTCCGTAAATTGAAAGGTACGCGCAAGTAAACACATTTAATGGGAAATATTAATGCTCTTCTAATAGCTGAGCGACTCAGAGAAAAAGACGTAAAGAAAAATGTAGAAAATAACAACGAATATGTTAAATGGAGCTCTGAACAACGTGCGGTGGCGAGAAATACAGTTGAAGAAAGAAAGAGTGAAATTTATGATCTTTTCGAAATTCCCGTTGGATTATATTGTGTCTATGTGTCCCCGCCTGACGCCAGTAGAATAAATCAGCCCATTCCGCTCGTATTTACTTGCCCCACGGTGACGTGATAGGATGCATGGTCTTTTTAATGTGGCTGCCTATTCGCGTTCACATTGGTCAAGAACATGATTGATCAATAGTCTTTGTTATGGTTTATCAAAATTTTGAAGGATTTAAAGCCGATAAATGTTTTTATATCTTAAGAAGATTTTGAAGATAACAATGAATTACTGATGGAACTTCTACTAATTAACCCATATCCTGGGAAAAGGTGTAGATTTCTATTTTTTCCAAGGCTATTTGCGCTTAAGGAAATATAATGAACCCAACTGGAATTTGAAATCTACTGTTCCCTTTTATAATTTCGAGTCTTTATACCTCATTTCATAGGCACATACATATGTACATCTAGTATTATAAGCCAAGTATAGAAATCAAGTATTTTAGAAAACAAAAACTTTCTTGTTAATGCATCGAGGCATGTGCTGCCTTAGGGTTGGAAGACATGGACAGAAAGTCTCTCAAAACCTTAACATGCACAGTCCGAAAACACGGCTTTTGAGCCCACAAGAAACACATTGCTCCTACGGTTCTCATACAACCAGGGAAATACTTTTATAGTTATGATAACGACAGAGAGATGAAAACAAAATAATTAACTTTAGTTCCAGCGAGAAGGCCTAGAAAAGACATACTGCTGGTATTTATTGAACCCCCTCACCACGTTGTCGGGTTGTGGCACAAAGTCGGTTTGGAGTGGAGACCTCAAAGATATGCACTTAAGCCAAACATTAAAATTGTACGGTCTACTTGTCAAACGCTCCACTGGAGTAAATATTCCCTTGCTCTTCCCCATTTAGTGGAAAAATGGAGGTGCTATCGTAAGGTTGGAATACCTTACGGTAGCACCTCCATAGCCCTAACCCTAACCCTATTTTACCCTGCGAGCAGGAATCTCTCAAAGCTTTAGAAGACATAAACGTGAAACTAAAATAATTTACCATCAGCCCGTGCATTGATTACTGCTGTGATATCTGTCCAAAATATCCTAAGAGCCGCTGGATAGATTTGGATGAAACATTCAGGGATTATTGGCCTCATGACCGACACAAACGTATTACATTTCGGGTTTGATCCGGTTCGGTATAAAGCTTCTGGGTTATTTTTCCTGTTTTATTAATAAGATTTAATTCTAGCCTTTTAAATGACAAATAGTAGATTACCTACTTCGACCAATTAAATACTGAAGTTTCATTTTAAGTGTACACTAATTTTGAGAACGGCTGAGTTATTTTTCAAATTTTCACTCATGTGTTCGACTAAGTTCATTGCAGTTTTTCTTTTTTTATTTTGATAATTATCTCTTGCTAATCACTGAGATGATGTTGATATTTCCTTACCAGACGTTTGTGGTCGTTGTCTGCTCTTTCTAGTTTTCAGTTATTATTGATAAAAATAAAATATACAATTATTTAAATATATCGAATTTTAATTTCATTTTCATTATATTTAAAATTACCTAATCGCTATTTCCTTTCAGATTGAGTAAATGACATACATTTTTTATTTTGACCAGTTCTGACCTTTAGGTATAAGACACACATTGTAGTGAACCACCCTGATTCCCTTTACATTCCATTCGTAAAATCGGAGTTCAACTTAAGCAGCTTCGACGCAGAGACCGACTCCCAAGAGGATGCTTCCCTGATCAAAACATTCCCAGTGGATAAATACGTTAGTTACTTCCAATGACTTGACCCAAAGTGTTCTGAATTCTATACTCAGCTGGTGAACAAAAAATCTTCGTTGAATTAAAGAGAGAGAACAAAACATCTGAAAGTGCCATGCCTCATGGAACGAGAACAGCATAGACCGGTGATCGAAATAAAAGATCCGGTTCAAAATTGTCGGCCCGGGAAGAAAGTCGGAGTGTACAAGGACCGAAAGATTGTGAATATGGCAATAAAGATGAGGACAAGTGTCCGAACAATGTAAAAAATGTAAATCATTCCTAACCTGTTCAAGTGCAAGGTAGATAATTATAAACTGGAAACTGAAATCACGACCGTCTTGCCCGCTCAAAAACGAACAACGAACAACATGCATATAAAATATAATATTCTATTTTTATTCTTCTTCAGAGACACTGGTGTAGAGTTGAATGCAGCTGGGGAGATGGAACACCCGCATACGAGGGCAGTTGAATGGTTGATGTCCTCTTTTCCTTGCATTCTTTGCGCTTTTTTGGAACCTCGCTCTTATATAAGCTGAGTGTTGTAATGGAATGTCCCACAATCCCTATCGCCTATGTAAACTGAATTTATTAGTAGCCATATCTACTTTTCATACCCGTGACTTGCTTCGAACATTACTAGCCTGTCATTAGATTCTCTGCCTCACCGTAGTGTATTCACTTTACAATAAACCTTTCTTCTTTCATCTACGCACATGTTGCTTTTCTTTCACTCGAGTACCTTCTTGTTTATTTGTAACCTATTTAAAGGATACAACACTGACATTCCCGAATTTTTCTTGATTATGTCACTTTTTTCCAGGTACACTTGTTTATTATTTTCGAATTATTAATGTTGCCTTTGGTTAACTGTCTTTGACATCATTTTTTTCCTCTCACATTGTTCAAGATTTCCTGTTTTTTTTGGGGGGGGGGGGTCGGGGAGGAGGGTCACGGATACGTCAGCTTCGTTCCTGTCTTTCCAAGTATTATATTCACTGACCTTTAACACGGCTGCTCGCAGAAACATAATTGCACTACTTCAATGTAATCCTAGTTTTTGCATTGCTAATTTTCCAAAATACTATTTATTTAATGTACATACAGATTTGTTTTATATTTCGTTTGTCACTGATAGCTGCATTCCTGATTTTTCAAAATAATCATTACTTAAACACTTTTTATTTGCCAGTCTACGTTCTTGATTTTTAATATTTGCTTAATGTATCTACACTTCTAAGCAAAATTATATCCTGTGGTCACAAAATATATAACACCCCACATATCACATAAACTGTGTTTTTTATTCTGCAACGCTCTACCTCAAATAGCTTACGTGACTTGGGAAAAATATTCAATACGTAAAGATAGTCATATCACGCTCGCATAATAAGTTATCGTTCAATATTAATAATAATAATCGGTGGTTACGTGCATCTGAATTAAAGTCTGAAACTGAAGGCTTTATTCTTGCAGCGCAAGACCAAAGCCTTTCTACGAGGGACTTTCAGGCCAATATTATACATAATAATGTCGATCCAAAATGCAGGTTCTGTGATAAATACCAAGAAACAATAGACCATCTAATCTCAGGATATTCTGTACTTGCTCCCAATGAATAGAAAAATCGTCACGATATAGTGGGGTAATATTTACACTGGACAATGGGAAAACACTGTGGAAAATATGTAAACAAACATTGGTATGAATATCACCCAGCACCAGTTACAGAAATAGAAGATGTCACCATTCTATGGAATTACACCATCTACACAGAGAGAAATTTGAAGCAAAATGATAAAAAATGGAACAAAACAACACATTGAAAGTATCCATGCGAACCTCAGCTTAAGAGATATAAAAAATTGTCTTGTTAAGTAAAGCCCACACATTAATGCGAAATTTGTCTATGTAACTCGAGGGATGTTAGAGGAGATGGAAAAACATGAAATGGAGCCATAACAACACACCACGACCTGCCTTAGGTATTCCTGCAGACTTGGTAGGTAGTGCGACCATAGCAGAAATCGAAATATGATGATAAATGACATAATAATAATAATAATAATAATAATAATAATAATAACCGTCTATACATACCCCGTAAAGAAGGTGGAAGAGGTCTTATTCAGCTGGAATTGTCATACAAGACAACAACTATTGGCTTACTAACATACATAGAAACAACAAAGGATTGGATGATACAAGTAGTAAGCCAACATGAAGAAAGAAAGAAAAACTATTCAATAATAAAAGAAGGCAGTAAATTCAAACAAGATTTACAGTTAGTAGATTCTGTAGAAAAGCAGAACGGAAGCCAAGAGCCGGCTATTGCGGCAAAGAATATGAAAATGAAAGCCAAAGATAAAGCTCTGGAACAGATGAAACAGCGCTGGCAAGACAAACCTCTGCATGGCCAATATCCAGTACCTGCCAATAAATCCAATGTTGACAAAGTTAATACACATCGATGGTTACGTGCATCTGGATTAAAGTCTGAAACTGAAGGCTTTATTCTTGCAGCACAAGACCAAAGTCTTTTCAAGAGAAACTTTCAGGCAAATATTATGCATAATAATATGGATCCAAAATGCAGGTTTTGTGATAAACACCAAGAAACAATAGACCACCTAATCTCAGGCTGTTCTGTGCTTGTCCCAAATGAATATAAAAATCGCCACGATAGAGTTGGGCAATATTTACATTGGGCAATATGCAAACATTATGGAAAAGCTGTAAAAAACACTGGTATGAACATCACCCAGCACCGGTTACAGAAATAGAAGATGTAACCATTCTATGGGATTACACCATCTTCACAGACAGAAAAATTGAAGCAAACAGGCCAGACATTATTGTTAAAAACCAGAAGGAGAAAACTTGTCTATTAATTGATATGGCTTGTCCAGCGGATTGTAACATAGCAACCAAGGAATTTGAAAAACTGTCAAAATATAAAGACCTGGAAATTGAAATAGAAAAAATGTGGAAATTGAAAACAAGAGTTGTGCCAGTGATAGAAGGTGCACTTGGAATGATAAAAAATGGAACAAAACAACACATTGAAAGAATCCCTGGAAACCCCAGCTTAAGAGATATACAAAAAATTGTCTTATTAAGTACAGCCCACACACTAAGGAAAATGTTATCTATGTAATGCTGGAGATGATAGGGAAGATAGAAAAACATGAAATGGAGCCATAACAACACGCCACTACCTGCCTTAGGTCTCCCCGCAGACTTGGTTGGTAGTGAGACCAAAGCAGAAATCGAAATATGATGAAAAATGACATAATAATAATAATTTCAAAGAGGAAGATGAATTTCAATTAAACCATAATATACTGGTGGTTAGCTGGAAAAGGAAATTTGTAAGTTTTAATGCCTCCAAAACAGTTCTGGTCTTCTTTAAGCACTATAGAAAAACATTCTTGCCCGCTATTAGCATGTCTGATGCTAGTCTCCTTGAGATCAACCCTGCACGTCATTGGTTTCTCTATTTCAACTTACCTGAAGTTGAACGACTACATCGAATTAATAGCTGCGTCTATTGCTAGGAAGTTTGAATCCTTGTGCTGGGACAGAAAGTTTTTTCTCGTCAGAATTGATCTAACACATTTACAAATCTACCATTCGTCCGTGCATTGAATAGTGTTGAATTGTCTGGTCGGTTGCTCCTGTTATTCATCTCGAAGTTCTTAACAAAATCTAAAGAAGGATTTGCAGTGTAATCAATCCTGGCTTGGCATCCCAACTTCAGTCAATTTCTCATAAACGTGACTTAGATTCCATCCGTTCTTTCTAACTACAAACATTTTTATGGCAAATGCTCTAACAAGCCTTTTCCCTGGTGCCCTAAATACATGAATTTAAGCGCTCTGTTAGATTGGCATCTAGGTCCCACCCTTTTACTACTGAATTACTTAAATTTAACCAATCAGTTAAATTTTACCCCATCAGTTTCTTTTTTCGCACTTCGGTTTAGTTTCTTTCTTGATGTCTATAATCTCCAAAAATTTAAATGCAACGATATTTGCACTCTCCTACCTTCATGAATCTCCTTTCATCTTTTATTTTTTCCCTTATATCCACTGTACTCAGTCTCTTCTCTTTCTTTAACCCTCTGTGCACTAATTGCGACCCGCCTTACTTAGGGTGAAAGGATAAAAAGATACAACCACTGCTGCTGAAAAATAAATAAATAAATAAATAAATAAATAAAGCAAAAGCAAATGCAATGCACTACATGTACAAACGGTGATAAAGTAAACCTCTTCATGGTCAATACTTTTCCAGTACCAGACAAGCTGATGCAAGCAAACACCGTATCGATCTGCGGTTATGTAGTGCAGAGTTAAAAGCTGAAACCGAACACTTTATTCTTGCGAGCAGGACAAATGCTTGCTAAATAGAAATTAAAAAGTACACATACTGTAACACTGTGTTAACTTGAAATGCAGACTTTGTGATAAATAAACAACAACAATTGACCGTCTCGTATCAGGTTACACATTGTTAGCCCCCAATGAATACAAAATTCGACATGACACAGTAGGTCAAGATCTGCATCAGAAAGTCTGCAGCGTTTACGGTAAGAAATTGACATAAACATTACTAAGATACGATTACAAAGATAAGAACCGTAAGAATTTTATGGTACTTTGCAATACACACATAGAGAAGGATCAAATCTAATCGCCCGGACCACAAAAACGGAATATGCTTTCTCATTGATATGACATTTCCTAAAGATTATCATACATCTTTGAAGATCTTCAGAATACTATAAAAATACAAGAATCTTGAAGCGAAAATCTAAATAAAAAGGTGGCATATGAGGACAAATTAATTCTAGTTGTGGTTGGGTTGATTGGAAAATAATTTCGATAAAGTCATTGCAACGATTCGTTGTAGCCTAAAACTTAAAGAAATAAAGAAAAAAGGATTATACTCACAACTACAGCTAACACATTACGAATATCTTTATCTATGTAAAATGTGTACGATATTAGATTTCGTTTGTTTTAGAAAAGTGATCAGCAAAAAATGTCATTCAGCCATTTCTCACCTTATGTCTGGTTCGGACGCTGAAGCAAATTTGTACACAACAAAAATCCAAGGAAATGATAACAATGATAATAATATTGTTATAGTGCCCTGTCTACTTCATAAATACTAACCTGCAAGACTTCCTAGGAGAGGCAGTCGAGACGCAATGAAACTTCACAGTTCGAAAGGCAACTTTCATCTGCTGACTAATAAAACTTTTATTTTGTATATATGTTCTTTTATTCCAATACATTATTCAACTTACCTTTTGTTTTTCGTTTCTTTCTTTCTGGCTCTAGCAGATAATAATAATCATAAGAAGAAGAAAAAAAAAACGTGTTTTTTAATCTCCTGAAAATAAATATTTTTCTTCTTAAAAAACGTAAAAATGAAATGTTAATTTTGCTACTATTTCAACTCAAATATGAATTTCTCTTCTTATTATTAATTCATGTGTTTCTGTCTTAATGATCTTCATTGATAGATAAACTAGTTTTCTTATCTGTATTATTCTTTAAAGAGATTGATATTAGTTATCGATATTTCGAAATAAATGGTTTCTTGACAAAATTACGATGTCGTCTTAGAAAGACCACGATATAAGTTCTATATAACGTCATTTTTATTTTTTATTTTTTTAATCATCTCACCCCAAGCAAGGCATTCCACTGCCACTATTGCGCATGGGGCTACATAGGGGAAGGTAAAGAGAAGGAGTGGATAGACATAGGGAATGTCAGGAGAAAGGTGACAGATGAGTAAGGATAGCGAGGATGAGGGTCGGGCAGATGGGAAGAGTGCTTGATAGAATGGGAGCAGGTTAGTGTGTTAGGAGGTGTGTATTGACCTTACATTTAAACTCCTGGAGATTGTAGCCGTCGGGGAAGCAATCGTTTGGAAGAGAATTCCACAGTCGGGAAGTGCGAGATAAGTGAATAAATAAATGAATATACCGATGTACAAAGAAATGAATGAACGAAGAGGTAATGTTTGTATATATTGTTTTAGGCAAACAAATAAGCAAACAATAATTCTGTATTTTTTAATATACTTTGATAAATAATATCACTGTTTTCCTTAAATTATTCAATAAATAAAATATCATTTATTTTTCCAATTTGCGGTGATGTTTGTTTCACAGGATCTTAGTATCCTAAAAAATAGAAAATTATTATTATTATTTACATTTCACAGCAGTGAAAAGCATTATTAACTCAATGTTAACTTTTTATTTTCCATTAAATTTTGTTAATTACTTTCGTTAAAAAAACTAATGATGATTGTAAAAAAATATAATATTTTTATAATTAATTAACAACTTATCTGTTTAATAGAAGCAGTAGCAACAATAAAACAAAGCAAGGAAGAAAAATAAAAAAATAAATAAATAAAAATAACCATTTTTTTATTTAAAGATAATACTCAAGTATAATAATGTTTTGTTTCGTTGAAGAGATCCTCATACGAATGTTTTGAATAGATTCTTATTCCAATGTTCTTTTTTTTTTTAAATTTTTTAATTCTAATTTCGCCTTTTCTTGTCTCTTGGCAAGAAATCTAGGAAAACAAAAACTTCTAACAACAACCGGCAAATCACAGTTTTAATCATGCTAAAAAGTGAATGGCTGCTGCGTCATATGGTCAAAAACGATCCTCTACTTTATTTGGAAGCCTTTTTTGTGCAGGGTGTTACATAGGGGAAGGTGAAGAGAAAGAGTGGTTAGATATAGGAAATGTCAGAAGGAGGGTGATAGACGGATAACGATACCGAGGCTGACGGTTGGGCAGATGGAAAGAGTGTTTGAGAGAATGGATGCGAGTTAGTGTGTTAGGAGGTGTGTATTGACCTTACATTTAAACTCCTGGAGATTGTAGATGTCACCGAAGCAAATGTATGAAAGGGAATTCCACAGGCGGGAAGTGCGAGGAAAGAAGCTGTTGGAGTAGAAATTGCGGTTACATTTTATCGGTTTCACTGTAAAAGGGTGGGACCTATTTGCTAATCTAGTATCTCGTGCAAATTCGTACTTAGGGGGAACCAATGATTTAGGTTCATCGGAGTAGAAGCCGTGAAAGTATTTATAGAAGAGGCACAGGGAAGCCACGTCATTTAAACAATGTAAATACTACCGCATTTCAAATGTATATTACTGCATTTTATGAAGAATTGCGTGAGAGAGTGACTGCAGCCGGTCTGCAGTCATTCTCCGTTGTATTTTGTCAAGAACCCCGAGGAGAATAGCAAGGGCACCCGACCAGGTGTGGCAGCAGTATTCAATACACGGGCGGATGGTAGATTTATGTATGTCCAGGATAGATTCAGACGGAAAAACACTTCCGAGCCCTGCACAGAGAACCGACTTTCATAGCAGCGAATTTAGCAATGGATTCGGTATAGTCATTCCACTTGAGGTCTGCTAAGAATGTGAGTCCCAGGCGGCGTAGTGTTTCACTCTCTGGGAGGCAAGCTCTGTCTGTAAAAGAACGTTAACCAGAACCGAAAAACTTTGGGTAGACTTTGGAACCCGTGCGTCACTCATGGGACCAATATAAAAACCAAAAAGCAAAACCAAAAGATGCAGTAAATCTAATCCAGTAGATAAACTAAGAGACTGCACGTCAGGACAGAAATCTACCTGTGGTTGAAAAAAAATTAATAAATAAATAATGAATTTTTAGATCCCTACATCCGGGATAACCCCAACGATGGTCCTGTGAATTATATCCACATCTATTCATTTACAAAATGAAAATATAAAACCGTATCATGAAGAATATCAAATCGTTACATTGTTTAGACTAATATTATATAGTATCTAATGTGTCATCAAGGACGCATGCCTTAGAGAATATAGATGTTGATTGGTTCCAGTGACTTAACCCAAAGAGTTGTGAGTTCAATCCCAGGCTTTACTGAATAAGAAATGTTAACGGGAGATAACTACATGGCTACCAGAAGTCATCGCATATAGAATGAGAATGATATCCCTCAGTGAACGAAAAGTTTCAAAATTTATAGCACCTGAAGAAGTCCGGAGTTTACAACGGCTGAAACCTTGTTAACATGGTAATAAATACGAGAACAATAGTTCGAACAATTTATACAATGTGAATACTACCTCATCTGAAATGTATATTACTGCATTTTATGAAGAATTGCACAAAACTCAGAAAAACATCACTCACTAAACATGTGATATTTTTCGAGAAAAGGTTGGATAAGCAATTAGAAACGTATCTTGATGAAAATAAACTAGCTAATGTAAGAAGGTACATCAGGAGAAATAACCGATTGACAGATGCTGAAATTAAAGAAATAAAAACAAGACTGCAAGCAGCATAGGTGAATCAACCGAATATGAAAGGGAATCAGAAACGAATATAAAAAAATTATTAACATCATGCAAACTACAGATCATAATGAAAAAGAAAACTGAAATTCACACTAAACACTGTGGAGATAATGTTGAAAGTTTAGAAAAGTTGTAAAGGCGTGATCATAGTCGCTCACAAACCAGAAATAAACCTCGTCCAAAAGACAATGAATCGAATTATTTTACTGAAAACAAGAATAGTATACAAGACGCGAATGACGAAAGAATGAGACATGCAAGTCAGACACAAAATATTGAAATAGAGGAACGAGGACGACTCTCAAAATTACAACCAAAAGTGAATAACCTCAAAATTAATAAACTCTACAATACCGCACTAAAAACAATTCTGGATGAAGGAAACATTCATATAAATCTTAATGAAGCAATATATGCATCAGCAATAACATCAATAAAAATTTAACATTAAAGTTAAAAGGCATTCTCAAAAACATGAAAATCCATTTTGGAATAGAAACATAGAGAAAGTAATTGAACATAGAAGTGAAATATCATTACTCGATGAACTTGCAGGAGGAATTAATGTAAGGACTAGAAAAGGCAGAACAGCCAAAAGAAAACACAATATTTGGAATGAAAATAAAGTTCTATTAGCTAAATATAAATAAAGCAAACAAAGCAAATGAAGGATCAAAGAATCAGACCCTATGAAAAAAGATCAAGTAAACAAAAATTGAAGTGACAGCCTCCATTTTAAACAATAGAGGAACTTATACAGTTCTGGTGAAAAATATGGGCATTCCCTAAAGAACATAACGAAGATTAGATTATGCAAGAGGTAGAACAGATGAAAAATAAACCAGAACAAACACGGGCAGGAATCACAGAAGAAGATACTGAATGTGCACTGAATAAAATAACACAAGTGGGAATCTCCAGGAACAGATCAAATTCCTAACTTTTGGCTCTATTATTTAAATAAAAAATACAAACAACAAGCCAAAGATCTTTAGAAAATGGTTAATAATCCTACATTGCTAATCAAAGGAATTGCCTCTCTTCTCAAGAACAGTAAAAATACATGCCAAAATCTACAGGGCATTTACATGCATTCTTATGACTTACAAACTGTTGATATGTTCTTTGACAAAACAGATATTTTTTCTAGCATATTGCTACTTAAAGAAAAAGGATGAAAGCTTGTTATAACGGATGTAAAAAAAACAATTACTTATTAATATTATAACCTAGGAAAACTGCTTCAATATAAAGAAAAAATTCATTAATGCCTGGATAGATTATTGTAAGTGTAACCAGTTCCTTAAACTCTTAAATATATACAAGTTATCATAAATTTCATTAAAAACAATTATGTCGATATTGAATACAGCACTTTACCTCAAATGGAAAATATGCGTCTTGTGAAATAAACATCAACAGAGGAATATTTCAAAGTGAGTTTTGTCTCCTATACTTTTAGCATTGTAAAAGCATTAAACAACCAACTTAACAGAATGGTTATAAAATAAAAGAAAATAAGCCATCTATTTCCCATGAATGACTTAAAGTTGTATGCTAGGAATGACAGTGAGCTAGAAAATCTTCTGCAAACTGTAAAATTCTTAAGTGATCAGATTGGAATGAAATTCAATTTGGGTAAATATGCTAATGACTCAATTTTACGAGGATCATTACAACAGACATCTTTTATTATATTAGACCCTGGTGTAACAATTAATTTTTCACAGCTAGAAGATTATGAGTACCTTGATGCAAACGAGGGTAAAGGAATTCACCATAAAAGAATGAAAGACTAATATTTAAAACTGAATTCTCGAACAGAATTATAGTTTTTCATAGACTTAACATCACAGTTGTTTAATATAATTTCAATATTTTGTGCAGAATACAAAATAACATCAGATGAACGGATTCTAAAACAATAAAGCTTATTTCTAAACATAACATACATCATCCAAAGGCTTATTCAGCAAGAATTCTCAAAGACAACAAGTATTACCTTACTAACATACATGGAAACAACAAAAGAAGGGACGTGATAATTAGTCCAACAACACTAAAAAGAAAGACAAATATTCGATCATTAAAGAAGGCTTTAATTACAGATAAAATTTACATACAAAATGTGGATTTAAAAATCCTAAACAAAAACTCAAGTACCAACTGCTGCATCAAAGAGTATTAAAAGAAATCCAATGATAAAGCTCTTGAACAGAACAAATAATTCTGACAAGAGAAACTTTAGCAAGGCCAATATCCACAACGTTCTAATAACACCGATATTAATAAAAGTATCACTTATTGATAGTTACGGGATTTAGATTAAATGTTGAAAAAGAAAGACTAGTTTTTTTCAATAGGAAGATTCAGAAAAATATCGTACATAACAATATGAATCCAAAAGGCAGGTTCTCGGGCAACCATCAAGAAGATTCAAAAAATATCGTACACATCAATGTGAATCCAAAACGCAGGTTCTCGGGCAACCGTCAAGAATCTATATACCATCTACTCTCAAGATGTTCTGTACTTACACCAAATGAATATAAAATTCATCACGATAGAGTGGGGCAACATTTTCACTGTATAATGTATAAACGCTTCGGAAAAGGTGATAATAAATACTGGTATGAATCTCACCCTGCACCGGTTACTGAAATAGGAGACATCACATTTATGTAGGATTACATTATCTTTACACATAGGATTATTAAAGTAAACAGACCGAACATCATTTTCAGAAAACAAATAGAAAAACTCCTGCCAACGAATTGATATGGCTTGCCCATGGAACTGTAATATCAACCAAGAAATTTGAAAATCTATCAAAATATAAAAATCAGGAAATCGAAATGGAAAAAATGTGAAGACTGAAAACAAGAATATTACCAGTTATAGAAGTTGCATTTGGAATGATACAGATAGGAACATAAAGATACATTGAAAATATTCCTCATAATCTCAATATAAGGGAAATACAACAATTCACTTGATAACCATGCGCTAAGAAGAATTTTGTAGATGCAACGTTAGTGATGTTATGAGAGAAAAACAAATCATGAAATGTATTCATAACAACACACATCTTCCCGCAGGCTTGGTAAGTAGTGTGACCATAGCAGAAATCTAAGTATGAAGATGATGATGATGATGATGATGATGATGATATGCTATTATGGATGTTACCATGTATACCATTAATATGTTATTACATATATATATATATATATATATATATATATATATATATATATATTTAAGTATTCTTTTACTATTATTTATACGTGGCATCGTCGTTGATATTTTTTATTCATGATATTGTAAGCCTTCGAGTTACATCCCCGTTGCTTCAGGTCACTTCTTCATCAGTATTCACTGATTTATTCAGTAAAAATAAATGTCATTTTTTGACATTAGCTTTGTTGAACAATATATTTCCTTTTTGTTTTCATTACTTTCCGTCACTTCCAGCGAACTCCATAATTATATTCTCCCATAACATTGCTTTCATCTTGTTCAGCCAACATCTGTTTGTCATAACTTTACGGTCTTCAAAAGAATTTAATTTATTTCTTGTTAATGTTAGACTGTAAAATCAGAAATAGATAGTAAACCAAAGATACGAAGTATAAAGGAAATACATAGGCTGCGCAAATACTTGCAAGCCAAGTTGTGAGTCACTGTGTCAAAGAAGCATGATCATTTTTTATGGAATATTCTTTACATTGGCCGTTTTTTATGGAATATTCTTTACATTGGCCGTTTTTTATGGAATATTCTTTACATTGGCCGTTTTGGCAGCAGTACATTTTAAAATCAGCCGTTTGACTCGCTCAAGAGAAGACTTTTTGTAATACTATCAGCATGACCCTCTTTAATTGAATACCAAAATTTTGTTTCGCTATTTATAGTTCATTTAAAATTTTACACGATATTACCATGTTATGTTTTTGTATCACTTTTCGTCACACATTAAGTATCTCAACACACTTTTCATCCTTTTATGACCGTTTTTATTACTAACTTTCTATTACAAACCAGCAACGGGAACTAACTTTTACCACTTTCCTGAAGAGTGTTTCAGAAACAAACGAGAAACATTACGGAAAATCCCTAAGATTAACGAAATGGTTTTAACAACTGACATATTGAAATTATTTGTTTGAACATTATTTTTAATCGATACTCTTAAATGAGTAGATATTCTGAGTTTTTTTAAATCAAACAGTGCATTTATATATTTATTTCTACCGATCTGATTATTTACGATAAATTGTGTATAAATTCTGTAATATCATTAGTGGTCGAGTGATCTAAGATGCACCAGATGAATTGGTGGCTTCCCCTATGTTGATAGCGGTCGCAAGTTTGATTCTTACCGAATGATGCACATTTTCGTACAAAATTTATCGTAAATAATCAGGCCGGTAGAAATAAATATATAAATATATAAATATACTGTTTGATTAAAAACAGAATATCTACTCAAATACGAGTATCGATTAAAATAATGTTCAAACAAATAATTTCAAATGAGAAACATTGGCTATTTAGTTAGTACAAATGCAATTATCCCTAATTAAAACAGGATGTACTGAAAAATAATAAAAAAGTTATCACTAATGAAACTTTATGTAACAAGAATACTTAAAATTGTTGATAGTGTTTTATTTTTAATCAATTCATCCAAAGCAAGGGTGACTAAGTCGTAAATTACAACTGGCAAAGAAAGAGAAAGAATACACTTAAAAAAAATACGAGAAACCAATCCTAAACTGGATACAATAGATTAATATCTACTCTCGTTTTAAATGAGCAGTAAGTGGTGTTACTCGGACGATAAGCTCACCTATCTACTTTTTTATTCTATGTATTTGCTATGAAGTCCTTCTACGAGAAATGAACTTTTCCTCTTACTATATAATTACCTGAGTGACTTTCGGGAGCAGCTAAGTAGCAGTTGACGACAGCTACTACACAGTTAAAGCCAGCTACTGGTTAAGGCAATAAGCAGCGTAACTGTACCGTTCGGACTTACTTATTTCTACTTATTGATTATTAAAACTTACTTTTTATATATGTTCTTGTTATACTAATACACAGTTTTGTTCTGTTTTCCGTGTCTTACTTCCGACCATACAGGTTACTACAATTTTGTGGCGGAGTTTCGCCACAACTCTACAACAAAATGGCGACGAAGATTTTCAAAGAAAAATTCGTTCCATCAGTATTTATCACAACGTTATTTTTTGGTTACTGTCTCCCGAGAAGATTTTCTCGTCAGAATCTATCTTGCACATTTATAAATCTACCGTTTGTCCGTGCATTGAATACTGTTGCCATATTTAGTCTGGAGCTTCTACTGTACGTAGAGATTTTTTAAGCAATTCAAAGCGACGCAGTGTGGCATCCCTGTGTCTCTTCTACAAATACTTTCATGGCTTCTGCTCCGATGAACTTAGCTCACTCGTCCCCATTATATACGAATTTCCTCGAGCCACAAGATTAGCAACTATGTCCTTTTACTGTGAAGTGAATAAATTGTAAAAGTAAATGCTACTCCAGCAGCCTCTTTTCTCGAACTTCCCGCTTGTGGAATTCTCTTCCGCATACTTGCTTTCCTGACAGTTACAATATCCAAGAATTTAAATGTAAAGTCAACAGTCATCTCCTGTCTCACTAACTGACATCCTCTCTCTCATGCTTTTCTATATCCACCCCACTCTCATCAGTACTCTCTTCCCTCTCCTACTCTCTTCCTGACACCCACTGCAACGTCTCTCTCTTTATAATATTACTCCTATGTAACCACTCTGCAGAACAGTGGCAGTAAAATGCCTTGCTTGGGGCGTAACGATTAAAAAAAGAAAACATTTCTGAACAGTCATTTCGATTTCAGGCACTTTCTCACCAACGTGACGTGGCTTTCCTGCGTCTTATCTACAGTTAGAAAATCCTCTGACAAGCTTTTCCCCCTAGTGATCCGACTAAATGAACTTGATATTAGCAACTTGGTCTCACCTTTTTACTGTTGAAATATCTAAATCCAATCTCCACTTTATATCAACATTTTTTCAAGCACTTCTCACTTGCTAAAATCCCTTACGTTTATTTGATTTCCTGACAACTACAAATTTCAAAAACATTTATGCAACGTCATTCGCTAATTTCACTCTTCTTGAATCCTATTTATATTGCTTCTTTCCTCAATCTCTTCTATTCTCAATTTTCTTTTTCACTATCACTTTCACTTTCACTCATTGAATTCCACTGAGTACTAGTGACATCACCGCATTGCTCGGGATTAAATTATTAAAAAGAATATATTTTTAAATTTATATATTTGGCTTCTTTTACTAAATTTCATTTTTACTTTTGATTTATTATTTTATGTGGTCACTTACTAAAAACAAATAAATTTCGTGAAACATTAAACAGAAATAAAAATAATTATCTGAGGTCGAATCTCTGTTAAAACTTTCGCTGTCAAACGCTTACTGATTTTTAATCTCATTAAATATTTTATTTATTCAACCAAATTCTCTTGAAAAGAACAAAATATTTAAAGATGTTATTATGTTCGACTGATCGGAAACAAAATGCGTATTACCTCGCAGTGAACTTTGAATCAAACATGACAGAACCAAATTTGAATTTTAGGCAGCTGCGTCGGAAATTATTTTATCATCTCTTCTATCTGACTGAGCGTCATTTATGCTGAATTTCAGAGCTTAGAGGCGACAGATTATGAGAATGACATTTAAATTCTAGTGAGGTTCTGTCAGCTGAACAAAAAAATTCAGCATTTGCCGCAATATATTAAGAAACCTTTCGTTTATGTATGGCATTGTTGCACAAAAATAAAAAATGAGATTTGCATTTAAAAACTAAATTAGATTTAAAAGAACACAGTGGGTTTATTACTTAAAAAAACTTTTATAATATAATCCTCGTTTTTGTAGTTGCCATAACAATTTATCGGCTGTTGTAAACCCTCCATATTTATCGGCTCTTGTAAACCCTCGGCCTTAATTTGGCATATATTGATCTGAGTAACGGTTATGCCCTCCTACAAAGAATGGACTCTTCCTCTTGTTATATTTGATTACCTGCGTGACTTCCGGAGAGCAGTTAACGAGCAGTTGACTGCCTTGTCTAGATCTCTGCCTTCGGGCAGAGAGTAATAACCCACTCGAGGCTCCGCCGAAGGGTACAGTCTAGTCTGGGGAAAATTTGATAGAAATTTTTGGCCGAGCTCTGTGGCCAAGATTACCTACATTAAAAAGGCCTTGTGACATATTTTGCATTAAGGAATAAGCAACGTAATAATACCTTCGGAATTAACACTTCCTTTGAATATCCTGTTTTTTTGTTATACTAATACACTGTTTTGAACCTACCTTTTTTTCCGATCACTAACATTTTGAGGCGAAGTTTTGTCACAACTCCACAACGAATTCGCGATGAAAATCTACAACAGTAACCTAGAGAGAACTGTTCCATTTTCTTTATGTATGGGTTAGTTTTTTCTCGCTCAACTGCTCATGTCTAAGGATTCAACACTTTTATTCCCTAGCCTATTTTCCTTGGAACAATTTTCTCTAGTAAACTTAGAGCTTTAGTTATAACTTGGCTACTAATTAGGTTGTACATCTTTTTTAAACAAAATGATAATTGACTTAGAAATATTTGCTTCCTGTTTGGCGGACTACGAAAGATGTCTATTACGAACCATTGAATCATGAAAGTACCATCACTGAAAAGGCTCAGTGATAGATGTTTGACCGGGTAAACAAAGCATAATGATGAAAGTGTCTTGCTTTGATAAATAGTAAAGGCTTTATTCTTCAGGATAACAAATGAAATGTCAGACAAATTAAGAACATTACGGTACGAATTTTATTCACATTTCCCATAATCACCAGATTTAATAGCTACATATTTCAATCTTTTTCATTAACTGACATTTTTATGAAGGGCAGAACATTCAAGAACACAGAAGATAAAAACGTACTTTCAAGCGATTTTCGAGGAAATACGTTATTTATATAAACATCAATGAGAGAATGTTCCTTCTGTTTGTACTGCAGCCGTTGAAAATAATTAAAAAAATCATTTTACCCAAAGCAAGGCAGAAATGCAATTGGTGTGCAGGGGGTTACAGAAGAGGTGAGTGATGAGAAAGAGGAACAAGTTACAGGAGAGTTAGAGAATCAGTAAGAAAAGGATAAGAAAACCGGTGTAAAATGGGCTGCATGTGAGTAGAATAGAAAGGAATAAGAACATGATACAATGATTGTTAAGGAAAGGATGTGAGTCAATAGATATGACGTGGCAACTGACATTGCATTTTAATTCTTGGAGATTGTAGCGTTCAAGGAAGCAAGTATACGGAATAGAATTCTATAGGCTGGAACTGTGAGTACTGAAAGAGTAGAAGATACCGTTATATTTTATTAGTTGCACTGGAAAAAGGGTGGGACTTAGTTGCTTGTCCACTAGTATGAATAAATTCATGCAGGGAGCTAAGCTCATCAGATCAGAAACCGTGAAAATATTTGTGGAAGAGACATAAGGAAGCCACATTACGTCGGTGAAAATGTTCCTGAAGTTGTGATACCAGGTCGGGATCAAATACATTACAGATTCAGCGTTGGATTTTGTTAAGAAACCTGAAATGAATAGCAGGAAGACCCGACTAGATTTGGCAGCAGTATTCAATGCACTGGAGGATGGTAGATTTATATATGTGCAAGATGAATTTAGACGAGAAAAATCTCCTAGCTCTACAAAGAGAACCAACCTTCCGAAGAGTAGATTTAACTATGGTTTCAATGTAGTCATTTCACTTGAGGTCGGCTGAAAGATTTAGGCCTAGTGATTTCCTTTTAGGGAGACTAGCCTGATCTATTCTTATGGGGGGTATCCGCGGTTGTCTCTGGTAGTTAAATGACAGCAGCTTCGTTTTGGAAGCATTAAAATTTACGAGCCATACTAGTCCACCACTAATTAGCGATCCTTTTCCAGATCAGCAGCGAAGTTTGCTTTTTCAGCCTCGCCAGATTTTTTATCGAGGCGGAAGTAAAATGTTGTGTCGTCAGCATAAATGCCTACTTGTGATCTGATAACATCAGTGAGATTGTTGATGAAGATCAGAAAAAGCGTAAGACCTAAAACAGAGTTTTGCGGGATATCCGCTTTCGTGTGATATTATCTGGAAGCATGGCCATTCTATACTATGTTCATTACGCGATTTGAAAGAAAAAGTTTGAATTATGTCAATCAATCATCCAGTTATAACATAGCCATGTAGCTTGCGTAGAAGGCCAGCATGCCAGACACAGTCAAATGCTTTGGAGATAACTACTTCAATAGCTATAGCTTTGTCGTTTTTATCGGGAGTCTTGTCTGCGATGGTCGTTAACGTATCAACACTAGACTTTGTGAAGCGGAAACCATACTTTTTATAGAAAAACAGGCCATGAGCTCTGAGGTGCTGAATCAATTCAGCATTAATAATAGCCTCGAGCACTTTGCCAAAAATCGATAGAAAGCTGATAAGGCAATAATTGTAGGCTTATGAGTATTCTCTGGCGTTATTAAATACAGAAACCACAGAGGAGGACTTCCAGCAGGTAGGGAAGCAAGAAGCAGAGATACAGTATTTGTAAAGTTTAGAGAGAAGAGGAAAGTTCAGGAACTCATTTATTCAGGACAATAATTGGGATTACTTCACCTCCGCTCGCCTTATGGGGGTCAGGTTTGAAATTATATTAGAGACTAGCGAGAAAGTAATGTGAACGTCACTTAGTTGAGCCTCATTTCTAGGTGGTAAGTCAGGTGTGGATACCCCAGACGAATCAAATGTCGAGATGGTGGCGAATATGCAAGCAAAGCATTCGGCCTTCTCTGATGATGATATGAGGACCTCAAATTTATTGATTAAAGTGATAATTGAGATTTGCTGTTATTTAATACATTTTTACAAAACCGCCAGTAGTCAGTAGAACTTGTGAGATGCTATAAGCTGTTTCATTCTTCTTGCGAACAATAGCTTAGTATCATTTCCTCTTGCACTGATTACGATCAGAGGCACAAAGGCGCCTATTATGGTCAGAGGCATATCTCCAATAAAGCCGGAAAAGTGATTCCTGTGGCTGCCGAGCAAGCAGGGTAGAACAAGGGGGACCAATGGGGTTTAAGACGAAACATCCAGGCTGGCATAAAAGCATAAATGCCAGCTTTAACCCATGAAGAGACCTTTGACACACAGCATCCAACGGGAAGAGTAAAAACTTTGTTCCAAGGAATGTCTTACAGGAAATCGTGGAACGACTCCCAGTCTACTCTTTGGTAGCAGTAAGATAGTCTGCTTCCTGGAAGGAGGGGAAGTGAAAATATATAATAATGGTAACCACAGAATGATCAAAGTTTTCAAAAGGGCAAAGCTGCATAGCATGGCAAGAATCAGAGATAGAAGTGAAACCGTGATCTGGCAGTGAGTCAGTTTCATTAATGTTATTAGAGAAACATATGATGAAATCAAATAATTGCGTAAGGGATTGGGTGATTAAGAAGTTCATGGTACGGACACCATCAAGATCTATGACAGAGTTTTCCAGCTACTTGGTGAGGTGGGCATTAAATTCTCCAAACACAAATATATGGGCGAATGAATGAGAGGAAATGGCCTTATCTATCTTTTCCAGATGCTTTTAACTACGGAAGAGTCAGGAGAGGAAGGAGAGCAGTAGAGAAAGAAAAGACAACTAACCGAGCTTAGTAGAGTGAAACGGAGACGCAAGTAGGAATGATCAGGAGATTCAAGAGAGATCACCCTAGCTAGAGGAAGATGTTCGCTGACATAAATGCCAATTCGATGCATATGGACATTGGAGTCCTTCCTAAAGAGAAGAAGGTAACCGGGGATATAGAAATCAGATGAAGGTATAAAGGGCCAAGGTTAGATTCAAAGAGGGCTAAGATTTCAGGTGGGGTACTTTGATGAAAGATTCAACGCTACAAAGTTGGTACGGATGATACGGACGTTCAAAAAAGGGATATTGTTAGGTTTAGGTGATTTATGTTTAGCTGGTTTAGTTTTAGTTATTTCTTTGCGTGATGTAGTGATTTTTAGTGATTTTTTTTCGGTAAGGAGAGGCCTAGTGTAGTAGTATCAGTCGGTCGTCAAATGCAATATGTGATAGAAAGAAACTGGCGCAGACTGGACTGCAGCATAATGTAGCCGCAGGGACACCAATCCATGCGCAATATGGCACTACAAGATATACCGATATTATTCAACTGTTGTTCAGAGCAGCCTCTCAAGACGCTACGCAATAGCTCCTAACTACTAGCTGGAAGCAGCAACCAGGAAACTGACAACCCGGTACCCTCAGAATGAAGATACATCACCACCATCCATACACAGTGCAAAAAGCTTACAACAGCACGACTAATAAAACTTAAGAGCAGGAAAGAAACTGGGAACCCCTTCCTAAACAGGAAACAAGGCATGAGCATCTACTAAAGAATAGGAATGAGTGTGAAGCGGGAGATGGTAGGGCCTAACTACTCCAATTTAATAAAAATATATATAAATAAATAAAAATTCTTAAAGTTTTAGCTTACTTAAAACATGAGATCCCTTAGTAATCACTGCAAGAGAATTACAACATACCTTTCCTTAGAAATTTAAACATTTTTTTAAAAAATCACTTCATGCCCAGACGCTTAAAAGAGCTAGCTGAAATCTAAAATCACACAAGTATATTTTTAAAAATTATCAAACGCTATATGCGACAAAAACTAGAAGATAAATGACTGCAGATATAAATATTAAATTTTATAATTTAAAAGCTCAGGATAAAAAAATGGAAAAAGTCAATCAAGCTTACCAGAGACGAAATCGGCTGCTATCAAAATACTGAGTTGGGCGAAACTTTACATCCATCAGGGTGAATTCTATTTCATTTATAATTCAGTTGTTATTCAGTTGGACTCTAGCTTCATTGACTAGATAGATAGATAGATAGATAGATAGATAGATAGATAGATAGATAGATAGATATAAACACACTGAGATAGATAGATAGATAGATAGATAGATAGATAGATAGATAGATAGATAGATAGATAGATATAAACACACTGAGATAGATAGATAGATAGATAGATAGATAGATAGATAGAAACACACTGAGATAGATAGATAGATAGATAGATAGATAGATAGATAGATAGATAGATAGATAGATAGATAGATAGATAGATATAAACACACTGAGATAGATAGATAGATAGATAGATAGATAGATAGATAGATAGATAGATAGATAGATAGATAGATAGATAGATAGATATACACACTGAGATAGATAGATAGATAGATAGATAGATAGATAGATAGATAGATATAAACACACTGAGATAGATAGATAGATAGATAGATAGATAGATAGATAGATAGATAGATAGATATAAACACACTGAGATAGATAGATAGATAGATAGATAGATAGATAGATAGATAGATAGATAGATAGATAGAAACACACTGAGATAGATAGATAGATAGATAGATATAAACACACTGAGATAGATAGATAGATAGATAGATAGATATAAACACACTGAGATAGATAGATAGATAGATAGATATAAACACACTGAGATAGATAGATAGATAGATAGATATAAACACATAGATAGATAGAAATAGATAGATAGATAGATATAAACACATGAGATAAAGATAGATAGATAGATAGATAGATAGATAGATAGATAGATATAAACACACTGAGATAGATAGATAGATAGATAGATAGATAGATAGATAGATAGATATAACACACTGAGATAGATAGATAGATAGATAGATATAAACACACTGAGATAGATAGATAGATAGATATAAACACACTGAGATAGATAGATAGATAGATAGATAGATATAAACACACTGTAGATAGATAGATAGATAGATAGATATAAACACACTGAGATAGTTAGATAGATAGATATAAACACACTGAGATAGATAGATAGATGGATAATGAAAAGACTGAGATAGATAGATAGATAGATAGATAGATAGATAGATAGATAGATAGATAGACAGACAGATAGATAGATAGACAGACAGATAGATAGATAGATAGATAGATAGAGAGAGAGAGAGAGAGAGAGAGAGAGAGAGAAGTAGGAGGAGAAGAGATGAGGGGCATCAGAAAGTTGAAAATCAACATTAACAATTCAGATATTTGTATATTTTTATATAATTTCTCATCAAATATAATTGCTTAATATTTCTATTTCTAAAACCTATCAGACTCCTCTTGAAGTACAGGTTCACAGTCTCCGAGCGCTAATATAGCTGCTGGGGTTGCCCTATGAAATCGACTTTTCATGGGGTAGCAATAATAGTTTCACGCTCAAACAAATTTTTAATTGAGTATTTTCATTTTTCTTTTTTTTTTTACTGGTAGCAAACAAGTTTAACGAACTCAATCCGCACTGCTATTTAATCCCGAGCTGGAGCGAGAAGAAATGGTCTATGCTTTTTTAATGGAATTTGTAAGAAAATGAAAATCAAATAACACGATCTGGATTTGAACTCGGCGCACAGATAACCACTTATCTTTCCGCAACATTTCTATACGAACGTTCTAATATCTGCACGCATATATATTGTTCAGTTTTTGCGCCGATATGATACTGAGAAAAATCTCAACAATTTCTAAAAGAAACGCACTGAAATCATTGACACATTTACTAAATAAAAATATTATTATTAAACATTTTCACCTATTTTTCGTTTCCCTGCCGACAGTCAGATGATTTATTAATGTTTAGATGTTAGCTCAAGAGACAGTCCCCCGTCGATAACTACGAATAAGTAAGTGATAAAATATGATAACTGAGACAGAAAACACGTTTAAGCGAAAAATTGATCCTTACAAATGATTGAACATCAGACAAGAGGTCTTTCAACGAGCCTGTCTGAAAGCACTGTTTCTAGCCACTTCCTTAAGAAATTATCTTCTGCGATGCCACTGGCCGAGAGCGAGACGAAAAGCAAAATGTTATAAAGGCTATTTGTCTATACCCAAAGCGAAATAGAATGTAGCAGATTTTTCACAAATGGTTGCTACTGAAAATTACGTTTTGAGCGGTTCTGTTTTGTGGTGTAATGGATGTCGGCTCGCAATGTTAAATCGGTAGTACCGAGTTCGAATTTCGGTTGAATTCGTTGTATTCACATGTGCAAATACCATTCGGAAATGTATGAATTTATCCCTGCTTTCTACAGCAATCTGTTAAATTGCTGGAAAGTTTTGGGTTTATAGCCTTGGTTGGCAATCATATTAAATTCTACACTCAGAAAGAAATGGCAACCGACAACGGAAAAATATTCTGTTTAATAAATCATGCATCGAAAGATTCATGATCGCCCGAGCAGATATCACGGATGGTAATTTACTGAATGACTGACGTTGGAATGAATAGAAGACAAGATAAAAGCCTGCAACAATACGCTTTATGAAAGGTAAGGAAACAGGTACCAGTGAAAGAATAATCCTAAATACTCAGGTTCCTGGGTGTGGCGGTAAACTGCATCCGGCAGCGAGGTCTCTGATTGAGAGGCTGTAAGAAGCATGGAACACCCTCTTAATTGCTGTTGTTCTCAGGTCCACCCTGACCCGGAGTAGTAGCACAAATCAGAGTCACATGTGGGCAAATAGTTACCCACTAAACTGGGGTCAAAACACTATGAAAATATAAAAATACACTTTCATAGAAATATATACATAAAAATAGATTTTACAGAAAAATGTACATTTTTGAAAAAAAGATATTACCAACAATACCTTTTTGAAGAAAAAGTTATTACCATAACACATTATGGAAGGAAAAAAAATTACTGTCAGCAAAACATTTTTGAATAGAAAACTAGAAGTTATTTTCAGTTTTCTAAAATATTTTCTAAAATAAAAACAAAAAATCATTAAAATCTGACTAAATCAACCTTCTCATTATAACCGAATATTAAAAGAACACCTTAAAACCTCACCTTTTTTAAATCAAATAGAGGTTGATATGCCAAATTGGGGTCAGAACGCTATGAAAGTAATAAATACACTTCTATAGAAACATATACATAAAAGTACACTTTTATAGAAAAATATACATTTTTGAAGGAAAGTTATTACCAACAATACATTTTCGAAGAAAAAGTTATTGCCATAACATATTTTTGAAAGTAAAAAAATAAAACTAGAAGACAAAACTAGAAGACATCTTCAGATTTCTAAAATAAAAAAAAATCATTAAAATCTGACTAAATCAACCTTCTTATTATATAGTCACGTACCATACGTGATACACGCTTGAGCGATCATGTCACGAAAGAGGCATGACTGACTGGGCAGAAAATTATCCGGCTGTAGGTTGCCATTGCTTTCCGCGGTAGACTGGTTGCAGACCAAGGCTATAGAATGCAATCTGTCCTGTTATTTAACCCATAACTGGAAGGAATAGATGGTTTAATACCTTTCCCAAGGGTATTTGCGCGTAAGTGAATGCAATGAATTCAGCTGGAATTCGAACTCGACTCCCCAATTTCTCGTTCCGAGCCGATATCCAATGCACCACAACGCACATCCATTCTTACTATAACTGAACATTAAAAAGATAGCTTAAAATCTCACCTCTTTGGCATTAAATAACCCACAGAAGTTGATATTCCGTTAAACAAAACTCAAACCTTAACTACTCAAATTTACTCTTATCGGAACGTGAAGGAAAGCAACACACATTTGAAACTAGGATTTTTAAAATTGTCTAAAGCCAAGTGCTGACAATATTGAGTGATTTTCAGACAAAATCATTCATAGAACAAATGCGCCGTGAGACATTTGTTTTACTTTTGTTCTTTACAGTGATAAAATGTTTGTGTATTTATGTGTCTATGCAGAAGATAATTTAGAAAAAAAGTGCATTACTTTCAGATATTTTGTAAAAATGCATAAACAAAGATATATCAATAATTTTAGCGAAAATTTATCATTAAAAAATCCAGTACCAAACGACTTCCGATAGCATAAATTAATTTCGAATAAAACATCACGCTTGAAAATATCAAAGAATGTTTCTTTATTTTTTCTGAAAAATCAATACTTGTCTACACTAGCAAAATCTGTTCACTTAAAACACCTGACTACGATCAGTGGAAATAGTGCTTTTGATGTTTCACATAGGCAGTTCAATCCCAAAAGATAATAGCCTCTATGGACCATATCATTACTCAGGTAATAAAATGGAAATGCGTGAAAATAACATCTACATACCTGTGTGACATTACATGGCAAATATAAAAAAAGGTTGGGTTATGTAAAGATCAGTGCCGACCTGTTTCTTCTCTTGTGTTTTCTATTTCACAACATCTCGGTTGTTTTACATTCAGGGCTTCCTCGGTTGTTTTCCTTTCTCGGCTTCCTAGGTTTTCGCTCATTTTCGGGGAATCATTTTTGAAAGGTCAAAGCGTATACGTTCATAATGGATTTTCTTTACTTTTTATTCTATTCAATAAAGCACCCATATCAATTATTTCTAGAGCGTCAAGTATTATTCATAATTTAGAACCAACGTGTATTCTGATATCCTCGGCCATGGATGTTTTTATATTCACCCAATACATAAAACAATGATAGTAATAATTAGAATTACAACCAGAATGACGTGTTTGACGAAGTACCAGAAAATGTAATATTTTTTTCTATACAAACGAGAAGGAAAACTCCGAACGAAAACCCGCAACTAAAGGTGTTAATCGTGTCGAGCAGTGAATGGCTGCTACGTTTCTCGGGTCTCTCTCATATTCGGGAAATGTTCATGAATGGTCAAAGAGAATATTTTCATATCAGGATTTCTAGATTTTCCTCACTTTTTATCCTATTTGTTAGGGTAATCATTTCAAAAAATTCCAAGGCGTCATGTATCATTTATAGTAGAGAACGAACCTGTGTATATTGAGACACTCAGATTGATGTATTTGTTTCCACCCAATACAAAGCAAAACAAAATAAACAAGAAAATGTTTCCGTATCGATGTGTCTTTTGCTGATGACTATAATATCATGGGAAAGGAAACTGACAAAATTAAAGAGTACACTGTCATGCAGACAGAGGTTGCCAGGTCAGGCATTCACTTCATTATTATCCCACCTAGCATTGCAGAGACAGGACCAAATACCACCGAACTTAAAGTCTTGCATAAATAAAATTCAAATAATGCATGTTATCACATCGCTTCAGACATTTGCGTTACATGGCACTACAAATATTATGCCAAAGGTGCTCACTGTTTGAGGTCGGACGATATGATGCAGAACACTCAAACTGCAAGATCACCGGTCAAAAACGAAAAAGATCATGCGAAAGAAAAGATAATAATAATAATAATAATAATAATAATAATAATAATCTATACTATAATAAGAACCGCCTCCATCCGTCCATTCATCCATCCGTCACATTTGCATATCTATATTATAAGAGCCGTCCGTCACACGGTTCACCCTGTAAAAAAATATGCAGCATTTCATTTACTAATAAAGTATACATTATTTTTTCCGTAATAATTTAATTTATTTTAAAGTAAAACTTAAACATAAAACTGAAAATTAAAACCTTAGAAGTTGAATTAATAGGTAGAATATTTTAGAGCAGAGGATATGCGTTTTGTATATATGGTTATGTGAAATTAATTATTTATAATTAATTTATCGAGAAAAGCATTGACGAAATTTATTTGGAATTACAACAACAATTTCAACGAAGCTCCTGAAAATTTAATTTTTTTCCTGTAAAAACGAGAAAGAAACTACGAGCAACAACCTATAAGTCAAGGTGTTCATAGTACTGAGAAGTGAATGGCTGCTACGTTATGAGATAGCGAACGATCCCGACAAGCTTTGGAACCATGTCTGGTAAAAGATCGTTGCCTAATGTGTCAGGAAACGTTGGGTGGACTTTAGGGCCCATAGGTCACTCGTGATAACAATATAAGAACTAAAAATGAAACTATGATGTCTGGCATAGCATTTCCATTGAGTAAAAAGGAAAGCCGTCCCTCAGTTTGGAAACCTACCTACGGTCGAAAAATCTGCCGTAAGAACAAACGCCTAAACAAATAATGAATCTTCCTCTCAACCAGGATATCTCAATGATAGCCTTGCAAGTTCGCTAACTAGATCTACAACCATTCATTTAAAGAGAAAAGATAAAAATGGTCTCCTTTGAGAAGTATAAAATCGTTATGATTGCACAAACCCCAGAAAAACATCACTCACTAAACACATCACATTTATCGAGAAAAGCTTGAACAAGCAATTAAATGTACATTGACGAAAATATACTAGCCAATATAAGAATGTACACAATGAGAAGCAATCGGTTGACTGATGCGGAAATTAAAGAAATAAAAAAAAGCAACCAGAGTTGGTAAAATCGAAAACAGGACATCGAAAACCAGAATCAACAACATGAAAGAGAACCGGAAACATACATAAGAAATTCTAAAATCATACAAACGAAATCTTAATGTAGAAACAGGGATACACACCATTCCCTGAGAAAATAATGCTGAAAGTCTAGAAAAGTTAGAAAGGCGTTATCTTAGCTGCTCACAAACTTGCAATAAACCTCATCCAAAACACATGAATTCGTTTCAATTACTTACGTGCTAATACCCTTCGGGAAAATATTATTCCAAATAGTCCTTCCAGTTATGGGTTAAATAACAGGATAGATTGGATTCTATAGCCTTGGCTGGCAATTAGTCTACCACAGAAAGCAATGGTAAGCTGCTGCGGGATAATCTTCTTCCAAGTCAGTAATGTCACTTTCGAGACATGATCCCCCAAGCGTGTATCACGTATGGCACTCAACTGACATACAGTTTTTCTAAAGAACGCATATATTCACGATGTAGTCTTACACTATGTCTCGAGTATTTCCCGGTAAATGGGTCTACTGAATCGAAAGCAAAAGTAAAACTAAATAAAAATAATTAAAAAAAAAGATTGTGATAATTTTGGCAATATTTTTTAAAGTTTTTCCAGAATTATTCCAAGAAAACTACGCTTGAAAAAAAAACGAATAATGCTGGAAAGCATCCGGAGAATAGTACAATTAAAAACAGGATACTGAGTAGGGTGCTGGTGTCTTCGTAAAAATTTGCTGAGAGTTGATCTTCACTGAAAAAAAAGTTACTTGTAGAAAAAATGAGTGAATAAAAAGCTGGATTCATAAATTACCAAATTAGCAAGAGGCAGGTGCAACGCTTTTGAATATTACAGCTTTTTTGTTCCTTTTTGTGCAAATGTTTAGTTTTATGGAGTACTGCAAGAATTGCATGCTGTTGACTGAAAGAAACACACGGTCGGACGATTGTCTATTCGTAAGCGATTAGTTCACCCTGCTCTAATCAATGTACCACCATCTGCACTCGATTAGTGGCCGCCTTCTTGCCGTCTTCTGTGAATGCAGAATGGCGCACATCTGTAAAGTCTGTATAGAATGACATGAGTCAGATGTTATTCAATGCCGGCGACTCACTTTAATGCTCGGCGCAACAGTTGCAAAAGAGAGAATATCGCAGACAGCCATGAAGTGCCACTGACGTATATTCTAAAAGAATTGATAGGGAATAGGAAAAAGAGGAAGCAGATAAAAATATAGCGAGATGAGGAAGAACTAAAAATGATGCATCATGCATAAACACACACAAAATACATACTGTAGTTTATTGCGTATAATACGGTAAATTTTGAACGAAAATTAAAGGCAAAAAAGGGTGGCAATATACATAAATAGGCGTTCTCATAATTTTTTCTCAGATTGTTTTGTATCGTCGAAGTGAACACAGAAAAGAATGAGTGCTTAATTCAGCACAGTATCCGGTCCGAACAGATATATATATATATATATATCAAAAATACAGAAACAAGCAATTACAAATTTAATTTTGCTCAGAAGATAAATTTTGTATATATTTCTATTTTCATTATTTATTTAGAGTTGTATCCCTTCGTTCTAAATAAAAGAAAAAGTAATATTTTCATAAATTAGTAATATATAGAAATATAGTAAACTATAGGAATTAAATCCTATATATATTTTTCAACAAAAAAAAAAAATCCGATCAGTTGGTTAGTTTGATAAACGATCATTGCAAGATCAAAATACTTAGTGGGCATAGTTGTAGATCTATGATGTGTTTTTTTGGAATATTTAAAAAATGACAAAAACTCTTTTCACCACTGCCGCTTATTCGGGAAAATTATTTTCGCGAGCCAGTGTGAAATTATTTTCTAACTAATGAAAACTTTGTATTCAACATTTCAAACCTCTATGCGAAATTAGATTTTTGATTCCACATACACATATGAAAATAGTATCCTACCGCTTCTATGAGTTCAAAACAATTTCGAAAGCAAGTTTAACCTATACGTTCGTACACACACACCAACGCACATGCATACAAGAAAGAGATAGCTAGCAGCAGCCGACGAAGGCTCAGTCTACAAACTGACAAACACATTAGAGTGACCGTTATAAAGTAAGTCTATCCACCCAGATAGAAGGAAAAAGAGACAGAGGAAGGCAGCGGATAACATATTTAAAGGGCCTGATCAGGTTGATGACAGAACGGGGGTATCTTGGAGTAACAGGAGAAGTCATATTAAGAGCAACCAGGGATAGCGATACGTGGAAAGCCATGATTGCCTATGTCCTGCAAGGATAGAGCACAAAGTAGAAGATGATATTACCTGAAAAAGACCGGAGCATACAACGAACGAAACGCTGTTAATGTGACAATAACGATGAGGACAAAATTGTGAACGATTTAACTAGTGCAAATAAAACTATTTGTGTTACAAAAAGTGATGTAGCAGATAATGAAATTGAATTTTTTGTCTGACATAGCATAATACTACAGAATGAATGATTATTATAAGAAGTTTCGTTCTTAAATCGCCTAGTTTTCATTGAAACCGAGATAAAAATCTGCGATTCAAGGTTTTCAAAGTAGATCCATTTCCTTCTTGGGTGCTTCGTTCAACACGAACATGATGAAGAACAACTGAACAACTACTGTTCAGAAGTCAGCATACGTTATCTATCTATCTATCTATTACAGTCTGTCTATATCTATCTATCTATCTATCTATTACAGTCTGTTCATGATCTATCTATCTATCTATCTATTACAGTCTGTTCATGATCTATCTATCTATCTATCTATTACAATCTGTTCATGATCTATCTATCTATCTATCTATTACAGTTCACTCATGATCTATCTATCTATCTATCTATTACAATCTGTTCATGATCTATCTATCTATCTATCTATTAAGCAGTCTGTTCATGATCTATCTATCTATCTATCTATTACAATCTGTTCATGATCTATCTATCTATCTATTACAGTCTGTTCATGATCTATCTATCTATCTATCTATCTATTACAATCTGTTCATGATCTATCTATCTATCTATTACAGTTCGTTCATGATCTATCTATCTATCTATTACAATTCGTTCATGATCTATCTATCTATCTATTACAGTCTGTTCATGATCTATCTATCTATCTATTACAATCTGTTCATGATCTATCTATCTATCTATTACAGTCTGTTCATGATCTATCTATCTATCTATTACAATCTGTCTTTCATGATTCATCTATCTATCTATCTATCTATCTATTACAGTCTGTTCATGATCTATCTATCTATCTATCTATCTATTACAGTCTGTCTACATCTATCTATCTATCTATCTATTACAGTCTGTCTGATCTATCTATCTATCTATCTATCTATTACAGTCTGTTCATGATCTATCTATCTATCTATCTATTACAGTCTGTTCATGATCTATCTATCTATCTATCTATCTATTACAGTCTGTTCATGATCTATCTATCTATCTATCTATTACAGTCTGTCTGTCTATCTATCTATCTATCTATCTATCTATCTATCTATCTATCTATCTATCTATCTATCTATTACAGTCTGTTCATGATCTATCTATCTATCTATCTATCTATTACAGTCTGTCTATGATCTATCTATCTATCTATCTATCTATCTATTACAGTCTGTTCATGATCTATCTATCTATCTATCTATCTATTACACTCTGTCTATGATCTATCTATCTATCTATCTATCTATCTATTACAGTCTGTTCATGATCTATCTATCTATCTATCTATCTATTACACTCTGTTCATGATCTATCTATCTATCTATCTATCTATCTATCTATCTATCTATTACAGTCTGTTCATGATCTATCTATCTATCTATCTATCTATCTATCTATCTATCTATCTATTACAGTCTGTTCATGATCTATCTATCTATCTATCTATCTATCTATCTATTACAGTCTGTTCATGATCTATCTATCTATCTATCTATCTATCTATTACAGTCTGTTCATGATCTATCTATCTATCTATCTATCTATCTATCTATTACAGTCTGTCTATCTATCTATCTATCTATCTATCTATCTATTACAGTCTGTTCATGATCTATCTATCTATCTATCTATCTATCTATCTATCTATCTATTACAGTCTGTTGATCTATCTATCTATCTATCTATTACAGTCTGTTCATGATCTATCTATCTATCTCTATCTATTACAGTCTGTTCATGATCTATCTATCTATCTCTATCTATTACAGTCTGTTCATGATCTATCTATCTATCTCTCTATCTATTACAGTCTGTTCATGATCTATCTATCTATCTCTCTATCTATTACAGTCTGTTCATGATCTATCTATCTATCTCTCTATCTATTACAGTCTGTTCATGATCTATCTATCTCTATCTATTACAGTCTGTTCACATCTATCTATCTATCTATCTATCTATCTATCTATCTATTACAGTCTGTTCGTTTATCTATCTATCTATCTATCTATCTATCTATCTATCTATCTATCTATCTATTACAGTCTGTCTATCTATCTATCTATCTATCTATCTATCTATTACAGTCTGTTCATGATCTATCTATCTATCTATCTATCTATCTATCTATTACAGTCTGTTCATGATCTATCTATCTATCTATCTATCTATCTATCTATCTATCTATCTATCTATTACAGTCTGTTCATGATCTATCTATCTATCTATCTATCTATCTATCTATCTATTACAGTCTGTTCATGATCTATCTATCTATCTATCTATTACAGTCTGTTCATGATCTATCTATCTATCTATCTATCTATCTATCTATTACAGTCTGTTCATGATCTATCTATCTATTACACCACCACATGATCTATCTATCTATCTATCTATCTATCTATCTATCTATCTATCTATTACAGTTCGTTCATGATCTATCTATCTATCTATCTATCTATTACAGTCTGTTCATGATCTATCTATCTATCATCTATTACAGTCTGTTCATGATCTATCTATCTATCTATCTATCTATCTATTATGAGTCTGTTCATGATCTATCTATCTATCTATCTATCTATCTATCTATTACAGTCTGTTCATGATCTATCTATCTATCTATCTATCTATCTATTACAGTCTGTTCATGATCTATCTATCTATCTATCTATTACAGTCTGTTCATGATCTATCTATCTATCTATCTATCTATCTATCTATCTATCTATCTATCTATCTATCTATCTATTACAGTCTGTTCATGATCTATCTATCTATCTATCTATCTATCTATCTATCTATCTATTACAGTCTGTTCATGATCTATCTATCTATCTATCTATCTATCTATTACAGTCTGTTCATGATCTATCTATCTATCTATCTATCTATCTATCTATCTATCTATTATGTATGTATGTATTGATCTATCTATCTATCTATCTATCTATCTATTACAGTCTGTTCATGATCTATCTATCTATCTATCTATTACAGTCTGTTCATGATCTATCTATCTATCTATCTATTACAGTCTGTTCATGATCTATCTATCTATCTATCTATCTATTACAGTCTGTTCATGATCTATCTATCTATCTATCTATCTATCTATTACAGTCTGTTCATGATCTATCTATCTATCTATCTATCTATCTATTACAGTCTGTTCGTTGATCTATCTATCTATCTATCTATCTATCTATCTATCTATTACAGTCTGTTCATGATCTATCTATCTATCTATCTATCTATCTATCTATTACAGTCTGTCATGATCTATCTATCTATCTATCTATCTATCTATTACAGTCTGTTCATGATCTATCTATCTATCTATCTATCTATCTATTACAGTCTGTTCATGATCTATCTATCTATCTATCTATCTATTAGTCTGTTCATGATCTATCTATCTATCTATCTATCTATTACAGTCTGTTCATGATCTATCTATCTATCTATCTATTACAGTCTGTTCATGATCTATCTATCTATCTATCTATCTATCTATCTATCTATTACAGTCTGTTCATGATCTATCTATCTATCTATCTATTACAGTCTGTTCATGATCTATCTATCTATCTATCTATCTATTACAGTCTGTTCATGATCTATCTATCTATCTATCTATCTATTACAGTCTGTTCATGATCTATCTATCTATCTATCTATCTATCTATCTATCTATTACAGTCTGTTCATGATCTATCTATCTATCTATCTATCTATTACAGTCTGTTCATGATCTATCTATCTATCTATCTATCTATCTATTACAGTCTGTTCATGATCTATCTATCTATCTATCTATCTATCTATTACAGTCTGTTCATGATCTATGTATCTATCTATCTATTACAGTCTGTTCATGATCTATCTATCTATCTATCTATCTATTACAGTCTGTTCATGATCTATCTATCTATCTATCTATTACAGTCTGTTCATGATCTATCTATCTATCTATCTATCTATCTATTACAGTCTGTTCATGATCTATCTATCTATCTATCTATCTACAGTCTGTTCATGATCTATCTATCTATCTATCTATCTATCTATTACAGTCTGTTCATGATCTATCTATCTATCTATCTATCTATTACAGTCTGTTCATGAACTATCTATCTATCTATCTATCTATCTATTACAGTCTGTTCATGATCTATCTATCTATCTATCTATCTATCTATCTATCTATCTATCTATCTACATCACTTAATACATATCTATGTGTTTGTTTAGCTCAGCACGTAAAATATATATCTGTCCTTTTAATCATTTCATTTCCAAGCAACGCAAGAAAACCACTGATTGTGGAATAATATAGAAGACGGAGAAAACGTTATTATGAAGCGGTAGTAATAAAGGAACACGAATTTAGAAAACAGAAAATAACCTTTGAACTGACATTTGAATTTTTAAAAATTAAAGTTGACTGGAAAGCAAGAAGCCAGAAATCGGTTCTACGGGTGCAAAATGCAAGGAAAAAAGCAATTAAATACCCCCATCTCACTCTCTCTCTCTCTCTCTCTCTCTCTCTCTATATATATATATATATATATATATATATATATATATTGATTAAAAATGTATAACTTTCGTGTTATATATTTATTATTATCTTTATTATTTATTATTGTTTGTACATATTTATTATTTATCAAACAAGAGAGTTCACTCTTCATTATATGCTGTGCTTTTGCTAACAGGTTTATAAATAATTATTGAACATCTATCCCTCGCTCACTCTTAATATATATATATATATATATATATATATATATATATATATATATTACCAGCGTAATAAAAAAAAACTAAATGTTGGTCTATTTTTCACCTGAAATTAAACCCAATATTCGATGTTTAGAACGGCTCATGATTAAACATAATAGACATTCATAGTCTGTTATATATATATATATATATATATATATATATGCTTACATTTCTGATTAGAACGCACTTCAAATTATCTCTTGAAGAATTAATTTTAAAACTGCTTAAATCGTGTCAGTTTTGAATGCTTATGAAATTGGAAGATTATAATGTGCATTTTAGATACTTGATGCTTTTTTTTTTATCTCCGTAATGGAAAAAATGGCACGTAAGCAACACAAAGGATATGTGCTGTGTCCAGTGCCTGAAGTGTTTTCTTCAGCTTAGAATTCGTGATTGTAGCATGTATTGGTGAAGAATGCTCAGGCAGAGCTCCAACTACAGCTGACGACCAAGACAAGAAATTGATTGAGCGTAGCTTTCACTATTACAACGCGGGAATTAGCAGAAACACTAAATTTATCAAAATCCTCCATCCAGGATTACGTAGTGAAGCATTGGTATTCCAATCGCTACGGTGTCTGAGTACCACCTGACTTGATTGAAAAGGATCTTTTGAATTGCATTTCTATATATGATTTACTGTATAAACTCAATGTAAATGCACAGTTTTTAAGTCAAATTTTGATGGGTGAGGAGAAATCAATCGTTTATATCAATGTTTATGGAAGAAAACCTCGGTTTGACTGATATGAGCTAACATTTCCTAACCAAAATCATGTCTTCATCCTTAAAATGTCACACTGTGTTCCTAGTGGGATAGGAAAAAAAGAAAACAAATTCTGTATTATGAGGTTCTGTTAAGTAACCTGTCAACTGATTCTGAAATGTACTGCTTTGAATTGGGCAAATTAAAGGCAGCTATTCCAGAAAAGAAACGCTTCGATGTTTATTTTTTTCAGACATCACGTTTCTTTGGAGACCCGAAAAAAATTGTTGCAACATGGCTGGGATGTGGTTCCCCACCCGCCATATAAATCAAACATAGCTTTTTCTGATTTTCGTTTATTAAGGTCCTTACAATTTTTTTCTCGATGTTAAAAATTTAAATTCTTTGGATCTCATAAAAAACACCCTCAAGAATTATTTGCCGAAAAACCACCGGAATTCTAGGTAGATGGATGTTGAAAGAAAAATAGAAAAAGTTTGTACAAAAAATTGTTCATATTTAGTTGAATAAATATTTAATGACATAAGATTGTTTTGTGTTTTAATTTCCTTTATAAATTGGTATAAACTTTCCGGTTTAACCCAATAATAAGTATTGTTCCCCACCTGTAGCACAACACATTGAAACTCCAAGTGAAGCGACGGCGGGGGAATATGTAGATTTATTGTTATACACACATATTATATACGTAATTGCTTACTTATATAACATCGATCACTTTTATTAACAGCAGCACTAAATGTGTGATATATATATATGATAATATTTTTATTATAATATATAATAAAAACATAGGTTGCTGCAACACAAGAACCGTTGTGATAGTTTCCAGTTGTGATGATACCTACTGCTAAGATTGCTGATTTTTCCGTTGTTTATTGAAAAAGATATACTTGGCAAGCACTTTTGTCGTAAAATTCTCGGTATCGAGATAAAACGTTTAATATGGAGATGTGTCACTTTACTGAGCAGAATTATGCTGACTTCAAATTTTAATGAAGGCACCATTGTGAAGTTCTCAATTCTAAGGACATTTTTCATTCTTCTTTATCAGGTTATATATATTCTGCTGCGTTTCAGCTATTTCTTTCTCTCTCTCTCTTTCCCTCTCTGTCAATCACTCTCTCACATCTCATATATATATATATATATATATATATATATATATATATATTTACGCTCTCACACCCTGACAGCACTCTGGAAGAATGGTAGACTTTGAAAAACAGTAGCTACACAAGCATATACGCATCGTTCATTCAGTAATGAATTAGAACACTCTCAGCTATTGGGTGTATATAATGATAATATACACGCTAAAAAGTCTGCCTCCTTCTACCGAGCACCCCTAGCTCAATGGTAGAATCACCGACTGACGCCAATTCAGTCGGGTTTCAATCCTGGGTTAAAAGCAATCGCCTGTCTAACTATACTGATGAGCTATGACACAGCGAAACAGATCTGTCTGCGGATGACTATATATATACATATATATATATATATATATATATATATGGAAGTATGATCAGCCGATAATGCTATCATGGTTTCGATCTTTCCGGTTTCTTCAGACGAATATCCTCTGACGAAAGCGAAAAAGTCGAAATCATGGTCGCGTAACCGGCTGATCTTACCTACCTAAATATCTAAAATCTCTACCTGTAGAATCTTTATCTCCCTTCAAAGATGTATTGAACGTATTCTAATACAACTGTTTGCTTGTCTATTTTAATTTAAATCTAATTTATAACGATTTAGTGCACATTTATATTCAAGCGAGTGATATATATATATATATATATATATATATATATATATTTATTGAGATACTTCAATCCAAGGGAAAAAAGCAGGAAGGTAAATTCCAAAAAACTCGACGTCGATTTAACACGGGTGTCTGTTAATTTTTAGTTACATTCTCCCCTTTTTTTTGCGAACCCAGACGATGTCAATTTTTTTCTTTTCTTATTTATTTGATTTTATTCTATCTTTTTCTTTTTCTTTTTCCTTTTCTTTTTCTTTCCCTTTATTTTTCTTTTTTTTATTTTATTTTATTATTTATTTTTTAATTTCTTTGCAATCTATTTAAAAAGGAAAAGTAGACTAATTTTTCTCCAGTTTCTGCAAGATTTTTTCTGTTGCTGAGGTGATGTGTCGTTCCCCGTGGGGATCTTCATATCGAAATGGACCTTCAACAACATCTTTGAATTAATCCTTTTTTAATATATATATATATATATATATATATATATATATATATATATTTTTTATTTTTTTTTTATAAGCGTTTCACCCCGAGCAAGGCATGTCACTGCCACTACTGTGCAGGGGGCTACGTAGAGAGGAGAAAGGCTGGTTAAATATAGGAAATAACAGAGGGTGGGTGATAGGCGTGTGAGGATACCGAGAATGAGGTTTGGGTAGATGAGAGTGTTGTGAGAATAGTTGGGAGTTAGTGTGATAGGAGGTGTCTATTGACCCTACATTTAAACACCTGGAGATTGTAACTGTCGGGAAAGCAGACTTGTGGAAGGGAGTTCCACAGGCGGGAAGCGCGAGAAAAGAAGCTGTTGGAGTAGAATTTACGGTTACATCTTATTTGTTTAACTGTAAAAGGGTGGGACCTCACGAGACGAGGAGACAGAAATTCAGTACGTGAGAAAGAAAGAGAGAGAGGGGGGAAGGGAGGGTTGGTGGGAGGGATGGAAAGTAAAATATGATTGCAATAGAAACGGAAATCTGGATTTAGAAGAATGGAGAATGGTCAAAAACGTTGAAGAATGCAACGCATGAATAAGGGAAAATGTGAGAGTGGGTGTGTACAAAATAGACAGAGACAGAGACAGAGATGGAGAGAGGTAGTTAAGTGCCATACGTGATACACGCTTTCGGCGATCATGTCTCGTAAGACTGGGTAGAAGATTATCCCGCAGGAAGTTGCCATTGCTTTCTGCGGAAGACTGGTTGCCAACCAAGACTATAGAACCCAATCTGCTCTATTATTTAACTCATAGCTGGAGAGGAGAGACGGATTAATTCCTTGCCCAATGGTATTTGTGCGTAAGTGAATACAAAAAATTCAACTAGTAATTCGAACTCGACACCCCGATTTGTCGTTCTGAATCGATATCCACTGCACCACAACACACATCCAGAGAGAGAGAGAGAGAGAGAGAGAGAGAGAGAGAGAGAGAGAGATAGGGAGTGGAAGCAGCGGAAAAGATATGAAAAGAAACTGAAAACAAATCGAAGAGATAAAACGAAAACAGGTGTTATTTTAAAATGTCTTGCATGATTCATGCTTCTTGGCATTTCCTCACAGCTGTGTTTGAGCTGTACTAGAAATACGCTAGCAAGAATTCCGTCCTTTTGAAAAAGCATCAGGATCTTTTATGACAACAATTACCGCCTGATAGCATCATATATGTTTAAGATTAAATTAAATTCTTCTTCTTCTTGTATGTGCCTTGTTCTTCCAGGTTCTAGGCGATCATGGTCTTCCATGTCTCCGTATTCCTGGTGACTCTTAGCACACATTCTTCTGTAGCACCACGCAACCTCCATTCTGTCATCTACCTGCTCAGGCACTTCAAATATATTATACGCTGCATTCATCTATCTCTTTCTCCCTCTATCTGGCTTGTTAGAATCAGGTTCTCCAAAGCGTTCCTTCCTCAGTGCATGTTCCAGGAACTTTAGTTGTCTCTTCACTAAATATTAATTTCCTTTTTGTTTCCATCAATTTTAAGACCACATCAATGCTCACATGATCGGTCCACGATATCCAGCTGCTTCAAGTTTTTCCTTTATCTTTGATGATATTTACAGCATTCACTGCCACATTGAAGAACAGACATCGCATAGCAATCCAGTACTCTGACCTTTGTTTCTAGTGAATGTTTCCTGTGTCTTAATACTTTACTCAGTTTCTGAAAAGCATCCTCAGCCATGCCAGTTCGCTTTCGGGTCTTCCTGTCACTCTTTCCGTCTTTTATTAGCACACTTCCCCAGTATTTCAAGTTTTGTACCTGCTTGATCTAAGAAAACCCTACCTGTATAAATACACATTTTGGGCTACTCTTTTTGCTGATGACTATGCATTCCGTTTATTTATAATCCTATCTTTTCACTCTCTTCAGCTACCTTCTGTAAGAGTACTTATAGTTTCCTTTCAGTGTCTGCAATAAGCACTGTATCATCTGCGTGCCTTATGTTGTTCAAATTGTGGTCTCCGATGACAAATCCTGGCATAACATCTAGGGTCCTGAGAATAGTCTCGCTGTAGATGTGGAATACATCCGGTGTAAAGATACATCATTGTCTTACGACCCTTTCTATCTTTGTATATCTGCTTAATACGTTATCTACCCGTATGCAGGCAGTTTGCTGCCAGTATAGATTCCTGATTACTCTTATGTCCTTCCAAATATGACGAGGCTGCTGAGCATTTCCATGAATTATCTAGGGCGTATTTTGTCGAACGCCTTTGCATAATCGATAAAACATAGGTACAAGACTTTCTTCATTTGTCTTGCCTTTTTCGGAAAGCATCCCAATAATGAATATTGCGTTCCTTGTTCTAACAGAGATCGAAAGGCGAATTGGCATGGCGAAGGAAGCATTCCAGAAGTTGAGTAAAATATTAAGAAAGAGGACAATTTCGCTAGAAACAAAGAGAGTACTAGATTGCTATGTGATGACATTTCTTCAATATGACAGTAGACACTGGATAATATCATCAAAGATGGAGGAAAAACTTGAAGAAACTGAAATGTGGTTCTACAGAAGGATGCTGCGAATGTCATGGATCAAGCATGTGAGCAATGATGAGGTTTTAGAAAGGATGGAAACGAAAAGGAAATTAATAATGAGAAACAGAAGAATTTCTATATTATATACAACACCATTTCTTTCTGTTTCTCCTTACACTATGCTATGCTATATGGAGATATGTTTTCTCCGCTTGGTACAGGTGTTTATTTGCATATATAAAATTGTGTATGCCTAGGTTGTGCAAAGGTTTCTCTGAGAACAAAGTATATTTGTCATACAATTTCCTTTCAGCCATTCCGTGAAGTATGGGGTTCTTAACCACATATATAACTATGCCCATAATGGGGGAAATGAAAATGAGGAATAAATCTTACTTCCATGGATACCACCTGATACATTGGTGTATATAATAGATATAATATATATGTCTATGTATAGTATAAACAAGACTAGCATCATAGCCCGGCGTTGCCCGTGCAACTGAGAACATTTTAGTAGTAGGAGACGATGACAATGAGAGGAGTAGATGGAAATCATTTACAGACAGTTGATTTCCTGCATGAAATATTTAGCGAAAAAAAAAGCATTATTTTTTAAAATTTTATTTTCTGAAGTACGAAATATTAAATCTGAAAAAAGACGTAAATAATTAAATTGGCACATTTATTTTTTACATATTTTTTTAAAAATATTTCGTTTGTCTCAAAATTACGGGGAAAATATTCACATTTTTTGTTGATCAAATAAATTTTTAAAACGTCGGAATAAAAATTAAATATAAAGGCTCTTTTTTTTAAATCGCGTTTGACACGTAGGATTTTATTTCTGTGACGTAATTTAGAAACCATCTTATATCTTAGATGTTTTACGGAGCAAATCGGCTCCATTGGATAAATAGTGTGAAAGGGAAAATTGCTGAACTTAAACTCAAAAAGTATATGTCGACCTGGCTTCCCTGTTGATAGGTGTCCCTAGAAAGTTTGAATGGTAGCTTAAAAAATGTAGGCGTGCATAGGGAACAGTCACACACAGACTCACGGATTGCCTTTTATGTATATAGATTTCTATAGGATTATTGAATAGAAGTCAAGTAGGTCCACCAAGTTGAAATGAACTTTTTTTATTTTCACCACAAACAGTGCAAGACCAAAGAGTGCGCAAAGAGTTACAATGAGAAAACGAACTAGATAGAGGGAGTGTCGAAGAAAGGATAAAAGATGGATGAGATTCAAGGAGATAGAATACGGCAACTGATATTGCAGTAAAATTTTACGAAATTGTAGCTATCAGGGAACAGAAAAACTTTCTACAGGCGAAAAGTGCGAGAAAAGAGACTTTTATACAGGAAGAGGTGGTTATATGCAACTATTTATTTATTAAAGTCTTCGGATTTTTCGAAAAAATTTGAGATGAATAACAGGAGCATCCGACCAGATATGTCATTACTGTTCAATGCGTAGACGAATGATAGATTTATAAATGTGCAAGATCGATTTATACTACAAAAAACCTTCTGACCCGACACAGTGACCTAGCCTTCCTAGTGGTAGATGCCGCCACAGATTCGTTCCATGTTAGGTTACTTGAAAACATGTAACCAAGGAGGTGAAGACTATTGCTCTCCAGGAGAACTAACGTCATCCATTCTGATGGCATATAGGAAAGATTCTCAATGGTTGTTAAAAGAGAGCAGTTTGTTTTGGAATCATTAGAATTTACGAGCCTTTTCCTACATCAGTCCATCACTGATTGGAAGTCCTTTTCGAGAGCAGCAACCAGGTTTACTTTCCCAGGCTTCTTGGCAGTTTTACTTTTGAGAAGGGATTAAATAATCGTGATATCTGCGTAAATGCCCACCTGGGAACTGATGACATCAGGAAGATCATCAATGAAGATCAGAAGTTTAACACTTTTGCTATTTTAGACATGCTTGTGACGAAAATCTGATGCGTATACGGATTTTTATATTGTACTTGAATATTTCTACAAACTTCAAAATACTATTCTATTAGTATATATATATATATATATATGGTGTATCGAGGCAGCAAATAATTTTCTAAACATATACTGTTAAATAGAAGAGACAATGAATGTCTATTATGTGTAATCATGAGCCGTTCTATACATCGTAATTTGGATTTAATTTCAGCTGAAAATAAAGCCAAAAATTCTCCAAAATTTGGATAATTTTTTTATTAAGTTGGTTCTAAGCTTATCACGCGGTGTGGCGTCATAGAACCGCATTACAAATTTGCGAACCGCGTTTGCTATTTTTGGTAACTGTTTCCGTTTTTTTAGCGGAGTTTGATGTCAACACAAGATAAAATCGTCGCTGATGGTGGATATTTTTGTGTTACCGCCCTTGTAACCTCTCTGAATATGGCTCATGTTAGCCGAAAGCTTAGAACCAACTTAATAAAAACAAATCCAAATGTCGGAGAATTTTGTCATTATTTTCAACTGAAATTAAAGCCAAAATGCAATGTTTAGAACGGCTCATGATTAAACAAAATAGACATTCAAAATCTCTAATATTTAACAGTATATGTTTAGAATATATATATATATATATATATATATATATATATATATATGTTTTGTAGACACCATGAAATGTCAGTCCTTACTGTTTGTGATATCAGTCAGTTAAGTGCCATACGTGAAACGCGCTTGGGTGATCATGTCTCGAAAGAAATATGACTGACTGGGGAGAGGATTATCCCGCAGTAGTTTGTCATTGCTTTCTATGGTAGACTGGTTGCCAGCCAAGGCTATAGAATCCAGTCTGCCCTGTTATCTAACCCATAACTCGGAGGGAGAGACGGATTAATACCTTTCCCAAGGGTATGCAGAGTAATTAGCACTTAGCGCTATTTCCAAACCAATGGAGACATATAATTGCCACCATCTTTAAAAATACTACGACAATGCCACCAACTTTGAAACTTTTGTATTACGCCGTATGTTGGGCGTGCCGTTTGGCTTTATCTGCACTGAAGGGTATCTTATCAAAACCAAATTTTGGCGCCCAAGTAAAATTGCCATCAACACCTTTACTGACAATTATTTCCAGTAAATAACAATTTCCATTTTTTTCCAAAACGACAGCAGAAACAGAAAACAATGCTATATTAAAGCAGTTAAACTTTAAAAAACATTATTTTATTAAAAGTCAATATTTACTTACGAATATATCTTTCTTAAATAGTTTCAGCTGTTATGGGTTAAACCATACGAAGTTAATATGTACATACAGGGTGAGATGGATAAAGTTTCGTCTAAGTTAAGCAAAAAATTAAGATAAAACTGACACCTTGTTTGAACAGATATATTTACCAAAATTAGACAAAAATATCTTGAAATAATAAATAATAAAAAAACCGTCTGCATATTTCTGGTGGAGCGAATTGCCTCATGGTGCTTTATGTAAAAATAGAAAATATATAGAATTTGAACAATCTGCAGTGAAATTTTATATTTCAATTTATTTTGACAAATTATTTGTACAAGGTCTTATACAACTCACTCTGATCGTTTTGATTAGGAAATAACAACAATGTTTGTTGAGGGCCTCATATTCAAAAACACAGTTGTACATCTAGTGGAGGGAGAACTACTTTGGGCTAATCCTGCTGGAAAGACTAGCACCAGGACTTTAAATCAGCCACACAATTAAGAGAAGCCAGTTAGAGCTATCAGATAATACCTGCGACCAAATAATTCCTTACATCTGGCAACCTAGCTCACCAGACTACAATCCCTTGAACTATTATGTGTGGGCACGGAATACAGCAGCATTCCCCAAGTTACTCGCGTGTGTTTCTTTGCGCACATCAGTGGGTGTACAAATGTGTATATATGTCTGTGTCTGTCATGACGACATGTTTTCCTACCACTTCCACAACAATACACCAATATACGCAGCCATACATATAGCCAATTAAAAAAAAAATATTAATCACATTGTCTAACAATCGAAAGAGCGTGAAACCTAAGGTTACAAACTCACACCTATCTATATGAATATGTCAGCTCTATCACTGATATTGAGAGCTTTCAAATAAGTACCGCGCATATATAATATATAAACAATATAATATATATAACAAATTGCATATATATATTGATATTTATAATTATATGCATACACTTTTCACACACACACACACACACACACATATATATATATATATATATATATAGTCATCCGCAGACAGATCTGTTTCGCTGATCGCAGTTCATCAGTACGGTTAGACATCCGATTGCTTTTAACCCAGGATTGAAACCCGACCGAAGTGGCGTCAGTCGCCGATTCTACCTCTGAGCTATGGGCTCTCGGTAGAAGGAGGCAGACTTTTAGCGTATGTTGAGTAACAAGAGAGGCCAGTAAAAAGAGAGCTCTAATTCATTACTGAATGAGCGGAATCTCACTATGGTGGATTTGTCAGAAAGTTAATTTCTTGATATTATCGGTCTGGAGGAGGTGATTCAAGCGTGCACCAGCTTAGGCGAGTGCCTGAAGATCATACCACGGATTGACCTAAGCCTTGTGAGTGAAATTGAGTGGAGAACTCTTTTTGAGTAGTCGTCAATGTTTGGGCTAGCTCGAAGTCACAATTTATCGTGACCGAGGTTTTGAATGTTCTGGCTATGTTCAGACTGTTGTTCATGATAGATAACGCGCTCTCTCCCAGAAACTTTAATTAAGGTCAGCTCAGGTGGGCTCTGTGGGTGTTAAACAGACACAAATTTGCCTAAGCATGCGTCTACAATGGGGGTATCTAGCCACATTGGTAGACGGTATCCTTGGATACGAGTTGTCAGCCATTATATGTATGTATGTATGTATGTATGTATGTATGTAAGTATTGAATTAAACAATTGAATGCCATCAAATCGTATTCATGATATCCAAAACAAGAAATAAAAATACAAGAAAGTGGCTGAAGAATAGACCGGCTGAAGTGCTGTGGTATATGGTAGATAGTTGAAAACAAGGTCAAACAAAGATTAGATCAGGAAAGAAAATCGATTCTTGTTGCGTTTGGGACTGCGTAGATACGAACCAGTCAGAGAAACAAAGCGAACCAATGGCCATGACTGAAAGTGACTTCGGTGGTCACCGAAGCGTTAGAACCGGATCTTGTATGAATGGAAGAAAGTTACCTGGACCTATGAATCACTTTCTTTTGACGGCATGTACCCAGTGCGTCATTACTATAGATTCAACGATAGCTTCTTAACATAATTATTTTTACCGTTATAATATATATATATATATATATATATATGGGGTGCACAAAATAATGGAAAAGTACCATAATATCATAACTTGGAAAATTTGATAAAAAATTAAAAGCTTGCTTATTTTATATTTGTTGATTTAATATTCGTAGTACTTCGCTTTGCTTGAATTGTTGTTTTTTACAAATATTTAAATAAGTGTATTAAAATGAACAGCCAGGACTATTTAAGACGTTTAAATGATCAACTTCATCCTATAGTTCAGGATATTTTCAGAGGAAAATGCCATCTTTCAGGAAGTTAATGAATGGCACGACGAATATTCTAGCGAAGAAAAACATTATCTGAAAAACCAGAGTCCCCAGATTTCAACACCATTCAACATTTGTAGTTCATTCTGGAAAAAAAGGTAAGAGTCGAAATCCTCCATCATCATCAAATTCAAGCTGTAATTACATACAAAGGCTGTCCTACCTCATATTGAAATAAATTTCCTAGAAATTTCAAGGTGTGTCCATTATTTTGTCTACATCATATATATATATATATATATATATATATATATATATATATATATATATATATAATTTCTATGGTGGTGTGACATGTGCTCAAATCGAGGGCTGATAGGTAATTTTAAAATGCATTTGTTAAACGTTTTTGAATATTTTTCTAATTTTTCTGTCGCGGAATACATTTAGAGTCATTTTTCTTTTACTTTCCATCTCTTTTATGAGTACTTATTCCACACTTCTAGGAATAGTAAAATGTGAAAGCCAGGGCGCAAAATTACTGTGATGTCCGTGTCATTAAGGTACACTTTAGACATTTATGTCGTAGTTAATTATTCTTTTCTTTAATTAGGATAACATTTTAGTATAAAAATTGACGCCAGTCTCGTTACTGTGGGTAACGAACGAATTTAACGTATTATTTTGTAGAATATCCTTTTTGTATTTATATATTCCTTTATTTAGATTCCTTGACGTTCCCCCTATGTTACGGTCAAATCCTTCAAGATTCAGCTTATTATTTTGGGTAGTACTGAATAATTTTGCATGCAGTAGTAACCATTTTATGTTGATTTTAGGAATATTCTTTTCAGTTTTAGATGACTTAGTTGGCAAAATAATATAACATTCTATTTATTGGGTTTTATCCAGACGAGCTTTTTTCTGGTTGGTGGTGGGGTTGGTTTTTGGTTTGGAATATTTTCCGAGTCTTTAATTTTGCCTTGAAGACAAAAATAATTAGAACACTCAAGCACATATGACCCAGTGGATAAAACCGTTGGTTGAACCCAGTCACTTGATTCAAAGAGTTGTTAGTTCAATACTCTGGCTACAGTCAAGGTGAACAAAAGCTTCAGGGGTTGTGTAGGGAAATAACTGATAATTAAACAACTAGAAGAGGCATAGCTTGTGCAACTAGAGAAATCTATCACAGTGAATGAAATAAAGGCTTTAGTTCGAAATTTCAATCAACTGAAGAAGGCTTGAGCGTACAAAGACCAAACCACCTTGAATACGCTAATAAATATAAGGAAAATGAAGTCCGAACAATATTCACACACACACACACACATACACACACACACACACACACACACACATATATATATATATATATATATATATATATATATATATATATATCATTCAACCGTGCACAAAGGACTATAAACTGCAAGAAAACAGAGTTTGTTCTTTAGTAAGAGAGAAAAATTACCATGTGTTCATAAAGCTTGTATGCACTTTTAAAAAATGTATAACTTTATTTGTATTGGTGAAACAAATAACTTGTAAAAAGGATTAGAAAGAAGTAAACCTATATGTTTTAAGGTTTTATTAAAATTTTATTTAAGTTTCCACATGTCCTCCATCATTAGTAATACAAAGGGTAATACTAATTTGCAGTAATGCCTGAAATCACATTAGTTATTTTAGCTTTCAAATCTTTTAATGAAATAGGTGTGGTTGTATACACAATTGTTTTCACATATCCCCATAAAAAATCTAATCGAGTCAAATCTGGCAAACGTGGAGGCAAATAAAACTGCCCCCCCTTCCGATCCATGTGTTAGGAAATTCCTGATTTAGAAATAAAGAAATTTTAATAACTATACTTAAAATTGTAGGAAATAATGAGGACTTACCAGGGTGAGGTCACCGTGTCTGTAGTATGGAGGTTTTACGGAGTGAGTGCCCTATCATCTCTGCAGTTATAGCCACCATTCAGGAGTAGCAAGATGAGAGGAAGGTGGAGGGTACATGATAAAATACCTTGCCTTCGTTTGTAGTGGACTGTCTAGTTTTTGACAGTAATCCATTTGTTACCTGACCTAAGCGGAGAGGGTCGCAAAGAAAGGACATTTTCTTTTGCAACCAGCTCATTTTGATAAGTCGAATTATTTTTCGACAAAACTAGGCACATAAACCTTTATAACATATTTACAGACTATTTTCATCACAAACACAAATAGTTATAAATTTTTAAAATGCACACGGACTTTATAGACACCCTGCACGTGAAAGTAATTTGTTATATCAATATCACGCACGTACAAAAAATGTTATATACAAGGAAGGAACATATAAGATAATCTGGTGAACTGGAACAGCAAAACTTACCTTGAAAATTTTAAAATAATTTAAGAAACCAGAAAAGTGGGTGACAACATAACCAACAAAAAAGTGCTGAATTGTTATGCGGTATCAGTCCTTTTATATGGCAATGAATGTTAGACAATTTCTTCCCAGATGAAAATTAGAAATTAAACCACAGAGATGTAGATCTATTGAAGGACGCTGTGAGCAACATAGATTGATGGTGTTTTAAGGAAAATTAAAACGAAAAGAACTCATTTGTCTAGGAACAAAAAGAGACATTTAAAATTTTTTCACACATAATGAAATCAGAAGATTGGTACATTTCACATTCACAATATATATTAAAACAAAAGGGATACAATGCTTAACCTACCCAATAAACTTGATTTAAGAAAGAGGAGAATATGAAGCTAAGGAAATTTAACCACTTAAGTGTCATACGTGATATATGGTTAGGCGATCCTGTCTCTTTCGATTCATCATTGAGTAGGCAGAATATTTTATTTTTGCGGTAGACTGAACAATGCTAAAGAATTCAGTCTATCCTGTTAACCCACAACTGAGAAGGATAGAGTTGGGTTTATAGTTTTCGCAAGAGTATTCGACCGTATGTGAATGCAATGAACCCAAAATGGAATTTGAACTCCGCTCTCTGATTTCTCATTCCGAGGAGTTATCTATTATATTACTTCACATCTTGATCGTGGGATAGTAAACAGCAAAAACAAAAAATAATAATAATAATAATAATTAGAGCTACAAAAATAGAGAGATATGGAGAGCTATAATCATAGCATCTTGAACAGTAACGGACATAAAAAAGAAAAAATAATTGATATATTTAGCTATCGCTGAAATGAGAAATATTTAAAAATAGAAAGAAAATAAAAATAACTAATATATAAAAAAGAAGACATGACTTTAACTTAAATTGAAACAGTAACAGCTGAAATATTGTTAAAGACACTAATAGAAGCTTCTTTTTTTTTTCAATCATATCACCCCAAGCAAGGCGATAACGCCACTGATGCGCAGGGGGCTACGTAAGGGTAAAAAGAATGGAAAAGAGAAAGCCGGAAACCGCATCCTAAACAGGAAACAAGGGATGAGCCTCTTCACCTGTTCAATAGATGTGGGTGGAGTGTGAACCGAGCGATAGTTTAGTCTGTCTACTCCAATTGGAAAAAAAAATAAATAAAAGTGAAAAGACTTGAAAAGGGAAAACCGGAAACCGCATCCTAAACAGGAAACAAGGGATGAGCCTCTTCACCTGTTCAATAGATGTGGGTGGAGTGAGTGTGAACCGGGCGATAGTTTACCATAAACGGTGCAGAGAATGTTCTGTATATAGAACGATTAAAAACATGAAGTATTGTTGGATTACCTTAACTCTCAGAGGACATTTCTAAATGGTGTTGTATATGCAGTATAAAAGAAAACATACTTATCGCTTCCTTTTATTTATTTATTTATTTATTTTTTTTTTTTATAAGCGTTTCACCCCGAGCAAGGCATGTCACTGCCACTGCTGTGCAGGGGGCTTTTATCTCTTTTAAACCACACAAGAAATCGTGTCTCGTCTTCCCATTTTCGACCATAGTGGCGCAACTATATGTATCACACAAGCACACTCATTTGCATAAAATTTCTCTCAAACACATACAAATATAAATATATATAAAAAGACGTCATCTCCCCGGTGTGGGAAGTATGCAGTTTCGATTCCTGCCGGAATATAGATATTTTCAAAACAATTTCTCTATCGATTAAGACCAGTATAAATTATAATGTAATGTATGATGTTATATCTATCTATCTATCTATCTATCTATTAATTAGTCACCGACATATATGTTTTGCTGTACCATAGCTCATTAGTGTGATTAGACATCAAAATAAACAAACTTTCCACTCAAATACGAGTATCCATTAAAAAATTAATTATGTAAAAACAAATAAAAATTCATACATATATATACCATCGTCATCAGCAGATAGATCTGTTTCGCTGTATCACAGCGCATCAGTACGCTTAGACTGCGATCGCATCCTAACCCAGGATTGAAACCCAAACGCATCGGTTTCAGTCGGCAATTCTACCTCTGGGCCACGAGCGTCCGGTAAGAAAGGGCAGCCCTTTTAGCGAGTATATCATTACACACGCCCAATAGCTAGCGTGTTCTAATGCATTATTGAATGAGCGATGCGTATATGCTCAACATTATATATATATATATATATATATATATATATATATATATATATATATATATACTGTTGAGTTAGGATAATGTTTGACACAAAGACTACTATTATTTTCATTAGATTTATTGATAAAAGTATTTTGTCAAATATTTTTTTATCGTAAACGGTCAAACACCGACACGGTAAAAAGGTCAAGCCAAAAAAAGTGCTCGATACAAAAAAAAAAAGAGGTCAAACTAAATGACTAGAACAAAGCAATTAAGCAGACACCTATTCAATTTAAAACACTGAAGCGGATATACACACACGCGCTCATTAAAAATCAAAAAGAAATTAAGCACTTGCACAATAAAAATAAAATAAAGTTAAAAAAAACCGTCCAGTCGCAAAAAAGAACAATTTGACAAAATATCAAATAACACACAGATCCTTATGCAGAAGAAAAAAAACCGGGTCTCAACAGCAAGAAACAGAGCCCTGATGAATGAACCTATTTTAACTGTGTCCTCACAAAACTTCAGTGTCGGCATGATTTTGTTCACTTAAAGTGACAAATTATTTGTACTAAAACTATATGTCTGCATGTGTTTGAGTATCTGTGTGTGTGTGTTTGAGTGTGTGCATGTGTGTGCGCATGTGTGTGCTTATAATTGACTAGCAGTATAGCCCGGCGTTGCTCGGGTGTAATGAAAGCTTTAAAACTAATCCATGGTTCTGGAGCCCAGACATTTTGAACGTTGGCACGAAAGACTAAAAAGCACTAGTTGTTTCCAGTTAAAGCGAAATCGTAGACTGAAAGAAAAATGAATGGATGTAAGTCAAATTTTGATTTCTTGGTATCGATATCAAATAAGTTTTTTTTTATTGTAAACTGAATTTTGAAAGCTAAATAAGTCCAGAATGCTCTAATTCATTACTGGATGCGAAGATGCTAGAGTAGCTACTGTTTTTTCAAATCTACCATTCTTCCAGAGTGCTCAATCGGGGAGTGGAAGCATAAATAGTCAGTGTTCCGTTGCTATGATACTTACTACCAAAATTGAAGTATTTTAATATATATATATATATATATATATATATATATATATATATATTGAAATTGTAGGAGGATTTTTTAAATAATTTGATAATTCATTAAGCTTTTGATTAGAACTCAACAGAAGGCAGAAAGCACTGGACGGACGTTTCCTCCTATATTTTGGACTCATCAGCACTAATCAAAGACTTGATGAATTATATATATATATATATATATATATATATATATATAGGACAGTTTTGTAATTTGTTTATAGCATTAGGTGTATGGGTAGGTTTTAAAGTCTATCACAATGCGTTAGCTGAGCTGAGTTATGCCGACGTCAAAGTTTCGTGAAGATATTATTGTGATATCCTCTGAGGAGTGAAGACACTACAATAATACCTACTCGAATCTACGAAATCGACATAACACTACTCAGTTAAGTGATAAACTACTTTATATTAATTATACATATATATATATATATATATATATATATCCGCAGACAGATCTTTTTCGCTGTATCACAGCTCATCAGTATGGTTAGACATCCGATTGCTTTTATCCCAGGATTGAAATTGAAACCCGACCGAATTGGCGTCAGTCGGCGATTCTACCTTTGATCTATGGGCGCTTGGATAGAAGAAGGTATATATATATATATATATATATATATATGTGTGTGTGTGTGTGTGTGTGTGTGTGTGTGTGTGTGTGTGTGTGTGTGTGTGTGTAAGCATGCGTGTGCGTTTATGTTTGGTGAGCAATCCCTCTTTAAAGACGGCTTACATATGTAATCGTTTATCTGCTCGGCTGATGAGCATATTAGAATTCATTTTTTATTTGTTTTAGAAAACCTCATAAAATCTGTAGGGGACGCAGGTTCGAATTTCTGCCTAAGAACGCATGTTTTACTAACAATATTTTTCGATTATCCAGGCCCATAGAGACAATAAACATATCGTTTAATAATAATAAAAAAAAACAACTAAAAACAGCAACATCTACGCAAATATCAGTATCTACTAAAAATAATGTTTAAACAAAATAAATAAAAAATATGTCGGATTTAATCCATTTCGTAGTGGATTTCGTAAAATTTTGTAATGAAATTGTCTTTTTTATATAAGAATACGAAACTTGGCAGATATGAATATTTCGGAAAGCGGTAGGATGTGTGTTCAACCGCACTATTCAGGCTTTGTCTGATAGGGTTTATCTATATCTTGATTTTATTAGTCTGGATAAAGCGATCCCAGAGTGAGACACTTTTGGAAAGTGCCTAAAAACCGTACCACGGTTTGATCTTAACCTTGTGGGTAAACTTGGGTAGACGACTCCCTTTGAGTAGCTGACGATGGTTGTGCTAATTCGAAGTCACAAGTCATCGTGACCAATGGTTTGACCGTTTTAGCCTTATTCAGACTGATGTTCAGATTGCTGTGTTCATATCGGATAAAGATATACATGATTTAGTAATATTCATAAGCCTTTATATCGCTCTACTCAATGCACAGATTAATTCAAAAAGAAATTAAGCACTTGCACAATAAAAATAAAATAAAGTTAAAAAAACCGTCCAGTCGCAAAAAAGAACAATTTGACAAAATATCAAATAACACACAGATCCTTATGCAGAAGAAAAAAAACCGGATCTCAACAGCAAGAAACAGAACCCTGATGAATGAACCTATTTTAACTGTGTCCTCACAAAACTTCAGTGTCGGCATGATTTTGTTCACTTAAAGTGACAAATTATTTGTACTAAAACTATATGTCTGCATGTGTTTGAGTATCTGTGTGTGTGTGTTTGAGTGTGTGCATGTGTGTGCGCATGTGTGTGCTTATAATTGACTAGCAGTATAGCCCGGCGTTGCTCGGGTGTAATGAAAGCTTTAAAACTAATCCATGGTTCTGGAGCCCAGACATTTTGAACGTTGGCACGAAAGACTAAAAAGCACTAGTTGTTTCCAGTTAAAGCGAAATCGTAGACTGAAAGAAAAATGAATGGATGTAAGTCAAATTTTGATTTCTTGGTATCGATATCAAATAAGTTTTTTTTATTGTAAACTGAATTTTGAAAGCTAAATAAGTCCAGAATGCTCTAATTCATTACTGGATGCGAAGATGCTAGAGTAGCTACTGTTTTTTCAAATCTACCATTCTTCCAGAGTGCTCAATCGGGGAGTGGGAGCATAAATAGTCAGTGTTCCGTTGCTATGATACTTACTACCAAAATTGAAGTATTTTTATATATATATTGAAATTGTAGGAGGATTTTTTAAATAATTTGATAATTCATTAAGCTTTTGATTAGAACTCAACAGAAGGCAGAAAGCACTGGACGGACGTTTCCTCCTATATTTGGGACTCATCAGCACTAATCAAAGACTTGATGAATTATATATATATATATATATATATATATATATATATATATATATATATATAGGACAGTTTTGTAATTTGTTTATAGCATTAGGTGTATGGGTAGGTTTTAAAGTCTATCACAATGCGTTTGTTAAAATAAAGGAAGGTAAAGAAGGTGCTGGGTATTACTTATTTATTATTCATTAATAGTCATTTTGGTAAGCAGTTTTTTATCGAGAATGAGAGAGAGAGAGATAGAGAGAGTGAGAGAGAGAGAGAGAGTTTATAGAATTAATCTTGAGAAGTTTGCCACTTAGCTGAGCTGAGTTATGCCGACGTCAAAGTTTCGTGAAGATATTATTTTGATATCCTCTGAGGAGTGAAGACACTACAATAATACCTACTCGAATCTACGAAATCGACATAACACTACTCAGTTAAGTGATAAACTACTTTATATTAATTATACATATATATATATATATATATATATATATATCCGCAGACAGATCTTTTTCGCTGTATCACAGCTCATCAGTATGGTTAGACATCCGATTGCTTTTATCCCAGGATTGAAATTGAAACCCGACCGAATTGGCGTCAGTCGGCGATTCTACCTTTGATCTATGGGCGCTTGGATAGAAGAAGGTATATATATATATATATATATATATATATATATATATATATATATATATATATGTGTGTGTGTGTGTGTGTGTGTGTGTGTGTGTGTGTGTGTAAGCATGCGTGTGCGTTTATGTTTGGTGAGCAATCCCTCTTTAAAGACGGCTTACATATGTAATCGTTTATCTGCTCGGCTGATGAACATATTAGAATTCATTTTTTATTTGTTTTAGAAAACCTCATAAAATCTGTAGGGGACGCAGGTTCGAATTTCTGCCTAAGAACGCATGTTTTACTAACAATATTTTTCGATTATCCAGGCCCATAGAGACAATAAACATATCGTTTAATAATAATAAAAAAAAACAACTAAAAACAGCAACATCTACGCAAATATCAGTATCTACTAAAAATAATGTTTAAACAAAATAAATAAAAAATATGTCGGATTTAATCCATTTCGTAGTGGATTTCGTAAAATTTTGTAATGAAATTGTCTTTTTTATATAAGAATACGAAACTTGGCAGATATGAATATTTCGGAAAGCGGTAGGATGTGTGTTCAACCGCACTATTCAGGCTTTGTCTGATAGGGTTTATCTATATCTTGATTTTATTAGTCTGGATAAAGCGATCCCAGAGTGAGACACTTTTGGAAAGTGCCTAAAAACCGTACCACGGTTTGATCTTAACCTTGTGGGTAAACTTGGGTAGACGACTCCCTTTGAGTAGCTGACGATGGTTGTGCTAATTCGAAGTCACAAGTCATCGTGACCAATGGTTTGACCGTTTTAGCCTTATTCAGACTGATGTTCAGATTGCTGTGTTCATATCGGATAAAGATATACATGATTTAGTAATATTCATAAGCCTTTATATCGCTCTACTCAATGCACAGATTAATTCCGAAGACCACTGGTCATATCGTAAGTTCAATTTTTACTTGTTGCTTAACTGTTGTGGCCTTGTTACAAGCTGACTGGGATTTAGTATAAAATCTAGACACACTTCAAATACATTGCATCTTATCTGTCTGTATATCCGTGACGGAGACTTATTATATACATATAATAATTAAGTTTATTCCTGCTTGTAAGTAACTACTTGCATTACGGTTCGCCATTACCTCAGATAAATAATGAAACATTCTTTTTCCGTTGCCGAAAAAGAAGGAAATTAGTTAGGAAAAAAAGCTTTCATCGTACGAAGAACAAAGAAAGATACAGAAGATAGAGGTGGTGATAACGCTTTCATACAGTTAATATCTGCTTCAAAGAAACACATTGTCAATTTTGAATCTTCATTTTTACCCTGTTACCTTTTTAAATCAGTTCCCGCGTTCGTATTTATGATTGTTATATATTTTGTTGATGCTGCTAAGATCAAATATTTAACGATTGAATTGGGGAATTATTTTTTATTTTTTATTTTTTTTATAAGCGATTCACCCCGAGCAAGGCATTTCACTGCCACTACTACGCAGGGGGTTACATAGCGTGGAGGAAGGATGGTTAAATATAGGAAATGCCAGAGGGTGGGTGATAGGCGGGTAAGGATACTGAGAATGGTTAAATATAGGTAATGTCAGAGGGTGAGTGATAGGCGCATAAGGATACCGAGAATGGTTAAATATAGAAAATGTCAGATGGTGGGTGATAGGCGGGTAAGAATACCGAGAATGGTTAAATATAGGTAATGTCAGAGGGTGGGTGATAGGTGGGTAAGGATACCGAGAAGTAGGGTTGGGTAGATGAGAGTGTTCTGAGAATAGTGTGATAGGAGGTGTCTATTGACCCTACATTTAAACACCTGGAGATTGTAGTTGTCGGGAAAGCTGACTTGTGGAAGGGAATTCCACAGACGGGAAGCGCGAGAAAAGAAGCTGTTGGAGTAGAAATTACGGTTATATCTTATCTGTGTAACTGTAAAAGAGTGGGACCTAGTTGCTAATCTAGTATCTCGTGCAAATTCGTGCTTAGGCGGCATCAGTGATCCAAGTTCATCGGAGCAGAAGCCATGAAAGTGCTTGTAGAAGAGGCATAGGGAAGCCACATCACGCCGGTGAGAGAGTGGTTGCAGCCTGTCTGCCAAGTCAGTATCAACCACGTTACAGATTCTGCCAATGGATTCAATATAGTCATTCCATTTGATGTCCGCCGAAAGCGTAAGGCCAAGGAGGCGTAGTGTTTTACTCTCTGGGAGGTAAGCCTGTTCCATCTCGCAAGGATATTTATTCTGTATTTATGATCAGAAAAGCACCGTAAAGCGTAATAATGTTTCAGAAGGATGAACCGTTAAGCTTTAAAGATTACGCAAGATCATTTGACGAAAATTAGCACAAGGAACTATTTGAACTGTTAGGAAAACTAAATGTATCTGGAAAAGATGTTAGAATAATCTAAAAAGTGTAGAGTAAGCAAAACGCCTGCAGGTGGATAGATAATGAATGGAGTAGCTAAACAAAAATAGAAAGTCAGGGAGGGTTATTTACTTTAGAATTGTTCAGCATCTACAGCAAAACGATGTGACTGGATTCGGAGTCTCTAGCAGAATCTATTATTGAGCAAATAATCTTAACAATATATCATACATAGCTATACAGCGCGGAGCTTCTGAGAAAATCAAATGTCCTACCAGAATTCACTTTAGATGGCCACAATCTTAACAACATAATATACACTGATTACACATTGTTAATAGCAGACACAGAAAGAAAACTACAAAAACTCCTATAGATGGTTTATTTACCCAGCCTCCTTCATTGAATCGAGATATGACACAAGGTCGGTTTGAGATGTGGGGAACTCCAGCGCGTACCGAGACCTCGCATACGTAGTAACTCGGTGCCAAGCTTGTCTCAGCTGTTCATAGCTTGTCATAGCTAAACCTACACGCTCACCAGGTGGCTGGTAAATATTTTGGTATGGTTAAATAAATAATCCTACAGAAGAAGAGAAAACGAGAAGAAAGGGTTAATGTCAACTGCAAGAAGACGGAATACATAATTACTATAAAAAAAAAAGAAATGAACCCAAAATGCAAATTGCAAATCGGAGTCAGCAAATCAAACAAGTACAAATACTTAATGACACTGAAATCCCATGGTTAAACAGAGTATTGAATAATAGAAAAACTTCGCTACAAACAAGGAAAAGTGTGCTAAACATTTATTTAATATCACTTCTTGTGCCTGGTAGTAAGTATTGGTTAATTTCCTGAAATGATGAAGAAGAGAATTTAAACAACAGAAATATGGTTCAACAGAAGGTTGCCAAGGATACCATGGATAGAACATGTGAGTAACAGCGAAGATTTAGAGAAAATGGAAACAAAAATGAAACTTATATTTAACCAGCTGTTGTTATTTCTGTGACAACTAGGCTTGGAAAATCTGATACTTACAGGACAGATTGAAGGCAAGTGGGTCAAAGGAAAATAACGTATGACATACTTAGTGAGAATGGATGACAGAACAGGGTTTAGAAAGAATAGTACGAAGAACCAAATTTATTAAGAATTACAAAGAACACGAAGCTGTGGAGAGTCATGATCGCCTACGTCACGAGAATCGGCACATTCGCAAAAAAGCCAAAGATGCGAACTACGGATTGGAGAGATATTCGAGACTTCCCACTAAGGCAGGTCTGATACAAGGTCATTTTAAATGGGATTCCGTGCCCATGAGCTCGGCCAAAAATATTCTTTAGACGCAGTTTAAAGCTGGGTCGGGCTCTTGTCTTATGAACCCGAGGAAGACTCTCACCTTCGGCGGAGCCCCGTTAACGTCCCTCTATGCTCGGACGCAGAGAGATGTCCAAGAGTGGCTGCTCAGGTCTGACTGCTCAAACCGTGAGCTAGACTCGTTAGCGAGGCGAGTCAAACTACAGATTGGAGATGTCAAAATCAAAGAATTTAGAAGTTTAAATAAGTGGGAAGTGTTGTAACGGAGGATGGGAAATGTGACACTGAAATCCGAAAAAAATGCTGAACTTCTATGTGTTATCAATCCTCATGCATGGCAGTGAATGGAAGACTGGTTCTACAGATAGATGGTGGGAATTTCATGGACCGTGCAACAAGAATATCTTAAAGAAAATAATACAAAAAGGAGATAACAGAGAGTTTTTGAACACATAACGAGAAATCGGAGAGCCGAGTTCGAATTCCAGTTGAATTCCTTGCATTCACTTACGCGCAAATACCCTTGAGAAAGGTATTAATCCGTCTCTTCCCTCCAGTTATGGGTTAAATAACAGTACAGAGTGGGTTCTATAGCCTTGGTCGGCAACCAGTCTACCGCAGAAAGCAATAGCAACCTACTGCGGGATAATCTTCTGCCCAGTCAGTCATGTCCCTTTCGAGACATAATCGCCCAAGCGTGTATCACGTATGGCACTTAACTGACTGAATGAGAAAAAAGAGCTCGAAGAACGTAAATCAAACAGGGTTCATCAGGCGCGGGTGAGGTAGTTAATGGAATTGAGTCATCTACCTAACGGGGTCGCGTGAATAAAAGAGGAAACTTGCTAAGAGGAAAAACGATGCTAAGGGTCACAAGGAATAGGAAGTTGTACGGACAGAGCACGTAGAAGAAGCGATAGCTGATATTGTTTACAGGTGTCTTCATATTATCATGTAAATTTTAATTATCGGAACAGATAACCCATTTTGCCCTGCGGAGTGAAGGATATTAGTCCAGCTGTAAATAAGGTAAAGAAATAATCCGGTTTATGACAAGCACGCATGTGCGCTTGCACACGCACACAAATTTGAATGCTGCATAGTGGATTTCATCAAAGAAGACAAGAACGTTTTAAGTTCGACTTATTTACAGACACACAGACAAACGCGTGCAAATCTAAAGAGACAGAGATCAAAATGATATTAAACGCAGCTTTGTTCTGGCACAAGATTAGAAATATAGAGCCTTGTGAGGATTCAAATCATTATTGATTATCCAGAAGATCAATTTGTTAAATATTACATGGAGATCACGCGTCCAGAGATAGATACGAACATAGATAGATAGATAGATAGATAGATAGATAGATAGATAGATAGATAGATTTTCTAAGCGCTGCTTAGATGTGGCGTAAGGCCGAAAGCATGGGGTACCCAGTGAGGATCAAACTCACTCCTCAGTTGTAATATATTCTAGCAAGTCAAACGTGCTAACCGTCACATCACGCCGAGGTGCCCAAGATAGGTAGATAGATAGATAGATAGATAGATAGATAGATAGATAGATCTGAAAAAAATGAGATATTAACAGACTAAGATAGATACATACATCGATCTGAGCATAATGAGATAGATAGATAGATAGATAGATAGATAGATAGACAGATAGATAGATAGATAGATAGATAGATAGATGCAAAAATCTGAGCAAATTATAGATAAGCAAGTAGATAGAAAATTAAATCTGAACAATATGAGATAGATAGATAGATAGATAGATAGATAGATAGATAGATAGATAGATAGAACGGAACATAATGAGATAGAAGTGTAAAGTTTGTGATAGCTCGATCGATCGATCTGAACATAATGAAGTAAATGCGGAAAGTCTGCGAGAGAGAGGCGGGGAGAAAGATAGACAAACAGAAAAAAAGACCGAAAAAGAAAGAGAGCTAATGTCAGAATACTTCTAGAATAGTCTGAAACAACAGCTACTTAAACTCCTGCTACGTGTGCGAAAATTTCTCCCGCCCTCATGTATAGTTGTTGCACTGCACGTACGCTATGCGGACGATAAAAAGGAGTTGGATTCAGTCGGGGTACGAAAAAGTTGAATATCTATCTACCCGTTATTTTCGCAAAGGAACGCAAAGGTCACACATTGTTTTATTTTATTATTCTTATTCATTTTTAGGATAATAAATTATTCTACTTAATCTTGTTCGCACGTGGTGAAATATATATATATTTATATAATTCAAAAGTTTTTCATTGCCTGTCTTTAACCGAATTTCTTGACGCTTCACTAAAAGTGAAACATATTAGATTAACACACATTTCCTAATTCGTTCCTTATTTATTCTATCACACACACACACACATACACACACACACACACATATATATATATATATATATATAGTTATCAGTCATGAATTGAATTCTTTCGGTGATTGGCGTGTGTATACACAACATACATATAATACGCTAAAATTGCCCCTCTCTCAATACATGCGCTCATCGCTGAAGGAATAGAGACACCGAACGACACAAAATCGGTCAAGTTCCGATCCCGGCTGGAAGCAAGTGGATGTGTCTAGCCATACCGATGAGTTTTGATACAGCAGAAAATGTTTGTGTGTGAATGACATATATATATATATATATATATATATATATATATATATATATATATATAATAGAATAAATTTAATCCTAAAAAAAGACACGGTAAAACATGGATGAATTTAAATCCGCCAGGCTCGAAATGCTAAAGTTTCAACTTTGTCAACAAAACCAACGAGAATATATATATATATATATATATATATATATATCTTGTTGAGTTTGAAGTACAATTTTTTCAAGTTTTTATATATATATATATATATATATATATATATATATATATAGACATCCGTAGACAGATCTGTTTCGCTGTATCACAGATTGTCAGTACGGTAAGACATCCGATTGCTTTTCCCTTAGGATTGAAACCAGATCGAATTGGAGTCACTCGGCGATTATACCTTTGAGTTATGGGCGCTCGGTAGAAAAAGGCAGACATTTTAGCGTGTATATTATCATTATACACGCCCAATAGCTGAGGGTGTTCTAATTCATTGCTGAATGAACGATGCTTAAATTCTAGAGTAGCTACCGTTTTTCAAATTCTACCATTCTTCCAGAGTGCTCAATTAGGGTGTGAGAGCATTGTTTGATTACTTAGTTTTTGATCATAATAAAATTAGACCAGTGCACATTTGTATTAAAAAGTGTTCAATACAATTATATTGTAGAACTTGTGAATATTCTTCATTTGTGAACGAGTTATTACGCGACGTAGGTTTCTACCATGTGGTGTCTTCAGGCGATTTACAATTTTACCTTTTACCGTTTTTTTTTTTTGTTGTTTTTTGTTGATTTTTTAAGAATGCTCACGTAACGGTTTTTTTAACGCTCACGTAACGGGGAATATTTGACCGCACAATTTTTAAAATTACAAGAAATTATGAAGTTTTCATCCATGATTGTATGAACCTAACAGGTATTTTTGGTATGGTTAAACTTTTATTTTTTTAATCATTTCACGCGGAGCAAGGCGGAAACGCCACTGATGTGCAGGGGGCTACATAAATTTAAAAAGATTAATTATAAAAGAGTGAGGAGTACAAACTAGTTAGAAAGGAACAATAGAAATCTGAGAAAGCAGGTGCGATGATAGATACATAGGTGGAGAGAAAGGGAAGGTTATACGGAGGTGGGGAGAGAGCTAGAGTCCAGTGGTTAGTAGATGAGTATTGACTTTGCATTTAAATTTCTGGAGGTTGTAGAAGTTAGGAAAGCAAGAATACGGGAGCGAATTCCACAGGCGGGAAGTGCGAGAGAAGAAGCTGCAGAAGTAGAATTGTTTTCTGCATTTGGCTAACCTGACTGTGAATGGGTGGGACCCAGATGTCAGTCTGGTTGCACGAGTAAACACCTGTTGAGGAGGCATCAGTGACTTAAGTTCGTCTGAGCAGAAGCCATGAAAGTATTTCTAGAACAGACAAAGGGAGGCCACATTTCGACGATGGGGAAATGGCTGCAGTCGAGCCGCCAGATCAGTACCTATCACATTACAGACTCTCCTTTGGAGCTTGTCAAGAACACTGAGGAGAACGGCAGGGGCACCTGACCATAAATGGCAGCAGTACTCCATGCACGGACGGGTGGTTGACTTGTATATATGCAGGATGGATTCAGGTGGAAAAAACATCCTGGATCGACATAGTGACCCAACCTTCTTAGCAGTAGATTTTGCTATGGATTCAATATAGTGGTTCCATTTGAGGTCTGAGGACAGGGTAAGTCCGAGGAGGCGTAGTGTATTACTCTCTGGGAGAATCGCTTGGTCCATGCTTATGGGAGGCAGGAGAGGTTGCCTGTAATGGTTGACAGACAACAGCTTGGTCTTAGATGAATTGAAGTTGACAAGCCACTTCTTGCCCCAGTTTACCACAGAGTGTAGATCCGTTCAAGGTCAGCAGCGAGATTATGTCTGTCCGCCACGACAGGTTTCTTACTGGTGCAGGAACTTAGTCATAATTTCCGTTCTTTCATTTAATGATTCATTTTTGTTTGGAATAGCATAATCGTTAACTTTTTTCCTGGCACAGACTACATATTCTACATCGGAATTCAAAATGACTTTTAGCGATTCTCACCGAAGATGAAGGGAAAATTTGAAGCAACCAAAGTTTGGTTCGACAGCAGGTTCGACAGCAGGACGCTGAGGATACCATAGACCAAACCTGAGCAACGATGAGGTTTTGGAGAGTATAAAAAAGAAAAATAAACTAATGCTTAAAATCAGGAAGAGGTAGCTGAAGTCCTAGGATACGTAATGAGGAAGGAGAGCTTGGAGAATCTAATACTCACAAGTCATATAGAGAGAAAGATACTGGGGAAAGTAACGCAAAACATAGTTGGTGAGCTTTGAAGGCAGAGTAGGGTTTGAGACAAGTAACGGAAGAAAGTGTGTTAAGAGCTACAAGGGATAGGTAGATGCGGAAGGCCATCATTGCTTACGTCCTGTAAAGACATGGCACATAGTAGAAGAAGTATGATTCAATTGGATTTCTTTTTATAGGGACATTTAAAAAGTATCCAACTAAACTTCGAGCATTAGAGGGGTTTTAAGCTAGGGTAACTGATGCAACCTTAGCTGCAACATGATTTCCAAGATTTACAGAATTTTGTCACACTTATGCGAAATGATGGTGGAAATATTGACATTAAAAATCCCAATAATAAATTTGTATAATAATTATTTGTCATCCTTTTTACAGATTATTTCTCTCCAAAGCGTTTGACAGAGTCTGGCATGCTGGACTTCTACTCAAGCTGCAGGGCTATAGTATAACTGGACAATTGTTTGAACTAATTCAGTCATTCCTTTAAAATCGCACAATGATGGTAGCATTAAAGGATATACCTTCCGATACTATCATAAGAAAGGAAGTGTTCCCCAAGGGTCTATTCTAGGTCTTTTCCTGATCTTCATTAACAATCACTCCAATGTGATCAGATCCCAAGTAGGCCTATACTCTGACGACACCAACGTTTACTCTTGCCTCGATCAAAAATCTGGTGAGGTTGACAAAGCGAATCTCGCTGCTCAGCTTGAAAAAGACCAAATTCTGTTGAACAGGGGTAAGAGATGGCTCGTAAATTTTAAAGCTTCCAAAACGAAACAGCTATCTGTTAACCGTCACAGACAATCGCTCCTACCACCCCCACCCATTAGCATGGATCAGACTTCATTCAATGAAAGCAAAACACTGCGCCTCCTCGGGTTTCCTTTCTAAGGCAGTCGTCAAGTGGAATGATTATAGCGAATCTATAGCTAAATCCGCTGCTAAGAAGGTCGGTTCACTGTGTAGAGCCACGACGTTTTTTCTCGTCTGAATTCACCTTGCACATATATAAATCAACCATACGCCCGTGTATTGAATATGGTCGGATGTCCCTGCTATTCACCTCAAGGTTTTTGACAAAATCCACCAGAGAATCTGTAATGTGATCAATCCCGACTTGGAAGCTCAGATGCAGTCACTTTCTCACCGGTGTAATTTGGCTTCTCTGCGTCTCTTCTACAAGTACTTTCACGGATTCTGCTTTAATGAACTTAGCTGATGCCCCCTATATCTGAATTTACTCGAGCTAATAGACTAGCAACTAGGCCCCACTATTTTACAGTGAAACTAATAAAATGTAACCGCAGCTTCTACTCCCCAGCTTCTTTTCTCGCATCTCTTTGCTTTGGGGCAAAATGATAAAAAAATTGTATCGTTTCACTACTCCAAGTATTTTAAATTGTATACGTAGTTTATGCAAATACTTATATATCTACTATTTATTATAATAAAAACGTTGTGTATTTATTTGTGCGAATATATATATAAGAAACATTAAGACAGACACGATATTTCATGGTGAATCGGGAGTGTAGGCCTATGTCAGGCGAACCATCGTCAGCTTCCGCCTTTATTTTACAATAGATTTTACACGAATTTATAAATTCCAGAGTGGAGCCAAGTGTATCTGTCGCCCAGATTAAAACTCATTCCCGCTTACGAAAAGTAAAAACGAACATTTGAAAGAAAGAAAAAAATACGCATATTTTTTTCAACCACGAACCGAAAAACAAATTATACAAGTATTTTTTATAGAAAATCGTTGAGAATTTAGGCACCTCCACTCATTTGTAAAATAAAATAAAATAAAATAAAAAATTAAAAAACAGCATATCATGGTGTTAAACTTAATAAAAACAAAATTTTACCAACAAAATGTTTATGCTATTATTACGAGGAAAAATCAAATTTTATTGTTCAGTTGTTCCTGTATTTAAGTACTGTGGTGAACACTCGGACCCGTCCAACTATCGCCCTATCAGCCTTCTACCAATTTTCGGGAAAGTGTTCGGGGCCACAATTAATGCTGAAATAGTTCAACATCTTACTGCCCACAAACTCTATTCTGACAGGCAGTACAGCTTCCGCTTTGCCAGATCCAAGGCCGACATGCTAACAACAGTTATGAAGTACATGTACGGAGTACATGTTCCAGGCCCTTGGTGAGTCAGGCAAGGCTCGTGCTGTTGATCTCAAAGGCTTCTGACAAGGTTTGGCACTCTGGCCTTCTATGCAAGCTACGGGGTTACGGTATTACCGTACGCTTGCTTGATTTAATCCAATCTTTTTTTAAATAACCGCAAAATGAAGGTCATTTTGAATGGTCATGCCTCTACATCCAACAGCACAAAGGCTGGTGTCGCTCAGGACTCTATCCTGGGCTCGACGATCTTCCTTATTTTGATAAATGACTTTCCGGACGAGATCAAGAGCCAAGTAGGCATCTACGCAGAGAACACCCCAATTTACTCCCGCATCAGTAAGAAACCCGACGTGGCTGACAAACATAATCTCGCTGTTGAATTTGAAAGGGATCTACACTCTGGGGCGAATGGGTGTAAGGAGTGGCTTGTCAATTTCAATGCGTCTAAGACCAAGCTCTTTTCTGTCAATTATCACAGGCAACCTCTCCTGCCTCCCATAAGCATGGACCAAGCGAGTCTCCCTGAGAGCAATACACTGCGCCTCCTCAGCCTTACCTCTCTTCTGATCTCAAATGGAACCACTACATTGAGTCCATAGCTAAATCCACTGTTAAGAAGGTTGGGTTACTGTGCTGGGCCAGGAAGTTTTTCCCGCCTGAATCCATCCTGCATATATACAAATCAACCATTCGTCCGTGCATGGAATACTGCTGTCATATATGGTCAGGCGCCCCTGCCGTTCATCTCAGTGTTCTCTACAGGCTCCAAAGGAGAATCAGTAATGTGATAGATACCGACTTGTCGGCTCGACTACAGCCACTTCCCCACCGACGAGATGAGGCCTCCCTTTGTCTGTTCAATAAATACTTTCATGGCTTCTGCTCCAACGAATTTAAGTTACTGGTGGCTCTACAACTCGTGCAACCAGATTGGCAACTGGGTCCCACCCATTCACAGTTAGATTAACCAAATGCAGACGACAATTCTACTTCTACAGCTTCTTCTCTCGCACTTCCCGCCTGTGGAACTCACTTCCATATTCTTGCTTTCCTGACCGCTACAACCTCCAGGAATTTAAATGCAATGTCAATACTCATCTCTTGACCACTTGACTCTAGTTCTTTCACCGGCCCGTATATCCTTTCCCTTTCTCCACCTTTGCAACTGTCATCACACCTGTATTCCCATCCTTCCCTTGCACCTTTCTAACTGGTTCGTCTTTCTCTTAACTCTCTTCTAATTAATCTTTTTACTCTTATGTAGCCCTCTGCACATCAGTGGCATTACCGCCTTGCTCGGGGTGATAGGATTATAAAAAATAAAAAATAAAAACATAATAAGTTTTCTAAATTTTTAAATACTTTCTAAAACCTTCGAAATTTTAATTAAAATTTAATTTTTTGTTTTCCGTCAGCGATTCACACTATGTTTACGTAAGGCGACTATAAAGAAAAATGCAGTCGGTCGAGTAAAATGATCTTGGGGCGAGTAAATTTTCCCACGTTCTCAAAGGCTATATATATATATATATATATATTCTTTCTTTCACGGACATGTAGAGAGAGGCAATAGCGAGGCAGCGTCAATTCACTTCATTCTCTTTACTACCAGTTATAAAACATTACTACGATCTATGAGAGCTCTTGCTGCGTGTTCGCTCTTTAATAGTGTCTTATTTTACTTTTGCATATAATTATATCGTTGAGGAGTGAAGAATATATATATATATATATATATATATATATATATATATATATATATATATATATATATATAACCTCTCTATTGTCTATTACAATAAAGACCGTAACCGTACTGATAAGCTGTGATACATCGAAACACATCTGTTTGCGGATGACTATATATATATATATTTTTTTTTCTAAACATATGCTGTTAAACATAAGAAACAATGAATGTCTATTATGTTCAATCAGGAGCCGTTTTAAACGTCGTATTTTTGCTTTATTTTCAGTTGAAAATAAAAACAAAAATTCTCCAAAATTTGGATAATTATTTATTGATTTTCTTCTAAGCTTTCGGCTCACATGAGCCATCTTAAGAGAGATTGTTTAAACTGAAATATTATAACATCCACCATCACCGACGATTTTATTTTGTGTTGACGATTTTATTTTGTGTTGGCAACGGCAATAGTTACCAAAAAAAATAAACGCAGTTCTTAAATTTGCGATGCGGTTTTATGACGTCACACCGCGTGATAGCGCGAAATGACAAAAAAACCATGTAGTCAAATGCAATGTAATATGTTATTTCCGGTTTTAAAGTTGATTTTATTGAGTGTTGGTTGTTTAGATTTGATGTACATGGCCTCCAATATCTGCAGGTTCCTCTTACTGTGTGTATGAGTAAGGATCACTGTATTGTTGACCAAAATCTGTCTGATGTTACCTACATGTTTATGTTTTTCAGAGAAATGTTGTTTAATAGTACTCTGATCAAAAAGATGACATGTAAGTCTACCGGAGAGCGTGGTTGTAGTAAAACCAATATATATACTAGGTTTTTTATTAGTATCAGAGATGCAATCTCTGAATGGGCATGTAAATTGGTACACTACATAGGTTTTTTGTAGAGAATTTAGTTTAGTGCTTGTTGGGTTATTATAGACTATGAGGTCAATTGTTTTAAACTTTTTATAATATATAATGAGTTTAATTTGATTATTACTTTCCACTGTTTTACATTTCTACGTATTATGTTTTTGAGAGATTTTTCATCTTGTTTATAATTACTATGTATTTGGTTGCAATAGTAAAAGTTATTAGTGTTATGTTTATTTTGATGTAAACCATTATTATTAATATTATCCTTATTGTTAAATCTATTGTTAATTTTGTTGTGATACATTTTAATTTGTTGATCAATAAGGGAGATAGGAAATCCATTATTGACTAGTGTTTGCTTAATGCTGTGTAATTCTTTATAAAATGTAGATTTGGAAGAAGATATCATTTGTGTGCGTTGAAGTTTTTTATACCAGCTAACTTATATCGTTGGGGGCATTCACTATTATAATTAAGAAGACACGAATTTATGCTAGTTGGTTTCCTATATAGAGAAGTAGTAAATTTATGCGTGCTAGAATCAATGAATACATCAAGGAATGGGATTTTCCTATATATATATATATATATATATATATATATATATATATATATATATATATATATAGGAAAAAATACTAAAAAGTTGTAAGTTTTAAAATGTTTTTTTTTTGCAGTATTTATTTATTTGTATTATTATATATATATATTTGATATTTCAGACCGGCATCGGCCTTTCATCAGAAACAAATGATTTTAAAATTTAAACTAGGAGCGTTCGCCGCGAGAGCGTTCGTCGAGAGATGTTTACATCACGTGACGTAGAAAGCGATAGAGTTTTTTTAATATTTGTAAATGTAAACCTATCTCTAATAATACTTATAAATGTTGTTTTAAAGAAAATTTTTTTTAAATGATTATCTATTGCTGTGTGTTCGTGTTTATTTATAAAGATTCAAAACCTGTTGCGTGTTTATTTATAAAGATTCAAAATACCTAAGTCCCTATTTAATGCTAGCCTATATGTATTTAATTTTATGATCTCATATATATATATATATATGAAAGAAATCTCAACACATAAAAACAAAAAACAAAAAAATAAAATTACTTTTTCATCTTTTAAAAAAAAATTTTCTTCAGGAATTTTTTTGTTATATTTTTTTATTATTATTACTTTTTTTACTTTGAAATATATTCGATTGTTAATTATATGGGACTGTAATTATATTCCACTATATAAGCCCATATGCTTTTACTTTGTACAATTATATTCGTAATTTATTTTTTTATTTTAGTCATTTTTCGTTTTGTTTATATTGTGTGTCTATTATTGTGTGCATATATGGCGTCTTATAATTGTGTGTTTTCGTGCGTTTATTTTGTGTGCGTCTATAGCGATTTATTTGTGCTGTTCTTGTATAGTATATTGTTTTTCTTTTAAGATTTTATGTATATGTTGTGGGTTGGTGTAAGAATTCTTTAATCTTTGTGACATTTTCAGTACGATCGCTACTTCGATGATACTCCTCTAACCTTCCCATAATATTTCCTCTGTGTTAACCTGATTTTCTTATATTCTGAGTTAAATTAAACTTTTTGATTTTTCAGGTCTGATGAGGCAGCTTGTATTTTAACAAATCTCGAAATAAATTCTGGAGACATAAAATCTCGAAATAATTTCTGGATTCATAAAATCTCGAAATAATTTCTGGATTCATAAAATCTCGAAATGAATTCTGGATTCATAAAATCTCGAAATGAATCCTGGATTCATAAAATCTCGAAATGAATCCTGGATTCATAAAATCTCGAAATGAATTCTGGATTCATAAAATCTCGAAATGAATTCTGGATTCATAAAATCTCGAAATGAATTCTGGATTCATAAAATCTCGAAATGAATTCTGGATTCATAAAATCTCGAAATAAATTCTGGATTCATAAAATCTCGAAATAAATTCTGGATACATAAAATCTCGAAATGAATTCTGGATTCATAAAATCTCGAAATAAATTCTGGATTCATAAAATCTCTAAATAAATTCTGGATTCATAAAATCTCGAAATAAATTCTGGATTCATAACTGTTTAATTATGTGTTGAGTTTTCTGTTTTGTATATAATATTGCTCTGGATAATTTCTATTCAGCTCTCGATTTTTCTCTATTAAAGATTTTCCTATATATATATATATATATATATTGTTTATGTTTTATTGTGTATTTTTGTATACATTACTATGTTTTATATCTATCTATCTATATATATATATATATATATATGTGTGTGTGTATGTGTGTGTGTATTTTTTTTAATCGTATAACCCCGGGCAAGGCGGTAACGCCACTGATGTGCAGGGGCTACGTAATAGTGAAAAGATTGGAAAAGAGAATGCCGGAAACCACATTCTAAACAGGGATCAAGGGATATAAACTTATTTATAAATAAAACTTTCTGTGTGTGTGTGTATGTGAGTGTGAGTGTCAGTTACCTATAGACTCCAAAACAGCTGAACCGATTTCCTTGAAAATTTACACAGTTGTACTATAGGTGTCTGCGAGTGTTCTTAGCTAGGTTTTGTGTCGAGGTACTCCCGATAAATATCGAAAATTGATAATCGAAAAAATCGGGTTATAGAAGGAGTGGTCCGATTTTAATCAAATTTGATACATTCATAAACAAAGACATAAGAAACGATATTCAGAATTTTCAAGGTTGCAATTCTTACAATAGTGCAGAAAATCGATAATATATATATATATATATATATATAAAAGGCAAGATGTTTGTGTGTGTCTCTGTTTATCTGTCTGTATGTCCTTTATACAAATCCAGAATTTTTATCCGCTTCTCACCAAACTTCACACAAATATTCTTTAGGTTGAGTCTGAGAGCTCCAGGACCATGGATTAGTTTTAAAGCTTTCATTACACCCGAGTAACCCCGGGCTATACTGCTAGAATATATATATATATATATATATATATATATATATATATATATATATATATATAATGTGTATTTTACTTCATTTTTTTTCTACAGTACCCAAGAGCTTTATGCTTCTTTGCCTTTTTTAGTTTTTAGTCCCTGATTTAACCCGAGAAAACTAAACATGGTTAAAGTGTACCCAGTGCAAATGACGGCATTTTAATTACAATTTTATTAAATTTTTAGTACCTGATTTTTTTATCTAAATATTATGTTTTTCAGTTCCTATTAATGTTAACTCAAAGTATAAATTTTGAAGTGCCTGTATGTAAAATATTGCAAATAAAGATTTATATTTAATTTTTTTTTCATATTTTCAAAATCGGATATGATATACCCATGGTTGATAATGGTGCAACTGTAATTGATGGTTAGTGTTCCATAGGGACATTAACTAAGATCTTATTTCACCATGAACATTAACAGTTAATTATTTATCAATACAGTTGTAATACAGTACTATTACCGAAATATATTAAAAATTGAAAAATGATGAGCATTTAAGTTTGTACGAGTCTATGAATACATGCATTTTTATGTTTGCGATACTTTAATTTTTTAAAATGAAATGTAAACAACCTTGTTACGCCCCTTGCATCATAAACTTATTTCATCGGTTACTAATTATTATATCTATTATTATAATCTGTTTTTTCCTACCGTGATTTTGATATTCTATTCCATTCTTAGGGCTTATGGCCATATCACGTTGAATATACCGGTTCTCGCTCGATCACCGAAGTTGAGCCTGGTCAATACTTAGATGGGTGACCGCTTGGGAATACCAAGTGCTGTCAGCGTTTAGTGATGGATGTACGTTGTGTTGCAGTGGATATCGTCCCGGAAAGAGAAATCGGTGAACCGATTTCGAATTCCAGTTGAATACCTTGCATTCACTTAAGAACTGGTACCCTTGGGAAAAGTATTAATCTGTCCCTTCCCTACAGTTATGGGTTAAATAACAAGGGTAGGACTTGGGGACCCTGCCCTTAAAAACAAATCCTAATGAATCTTGATACTCGAAAAGAAAAAGTATTACTAGAAACAAATCTTATATAAAAAAAAACAACAGCAATAAATTGTTGAAAGAAAAAGGTATTACCAGCAATAAATAAATACAATTTAGTTGGCAATAAATGACCCGCCGAGATTGATATGCCATAAAAACAAACCAACCAACCAATCTTAGGTTTAGCTATTAAGCTAATTTAATTATACATTTAATAAATAAAAATATTAGCACATTCGATTTAATACCCATAACGAACTTTAAAAAAAGGAACGCCAACAAACAAAATCAAATTTAGAAGGTGCAGCAAAATATAAAATGATATGTATCTGACGATTGATAAAATGCAGGAAACTCCGAGTCGTGATTAAATCGAATTATATATATATATATATATATATATATATATATATATACGCACACCTAGGTATTGATAATTTAGGAATAAAGTAATGCTGGTTATTTTGTAGCTAGATGTATGCCTTCTTTTTTTTTTTTTCATTGAATTTTCTTTTCGTCACCTAACACCAGAATACAGAATCTGGACATTTCATTATTTATTCTCATCTCAGAAGTATAGACAAATATGGACAGTATTGTCGACGCGATAATTTTCCAGCACCCTTCCTAAGGATAAGTCGATACACTTAACTTATGCCTGCTTATATGCCAAATCAGAGAAAATCTCTCTCTCTCTTTCTTTCTAGCTTTCTTTCTTTCTTTCTTTCTTTCTCTCTCTCACTCTCTTTCTCTCTTTTTTCACACATATACGCTACAGACAGGTTTGCAAAGTAGTCATACCGCAATGAAAAACAAAACGTGCGCACAAAACGTATTGTATCGATTATAGAAACATATCAATAATAATGCCTTCAAGTTCTGTTTAAAAATCCATTTGCGCTTCTCGTCCGTTAAATTACCAGATATCGCTACATTACCCCTTTACCTGCAAATCTTTTATTATTATTAATTATCTAAGATTAAAATTTATAATAAATGTTTAGTAATAAAAATTATGAAAATAAAGCTATTAAAAATGATGTTAATGAATTAAATTATTTCTAATATGAAATGAGTCCTAGAACCACTATTATAATACTACCATAATACTTATTGTATACATACTTTTGAAAGCTTCTATATAGGCACATATATCAGCCAACACAAGTCTAGAAGAAAGAAAAAAAAACGAATCGTAACCTGATTCATTCGCTCTCTAGAGTTCCATTACAGAACGGGGGTTGTTTGGTGTAACAGGAGAAAGCGCGTTAAGAGCCACCAGGGACAGGAAGACGTGGAAAGCCATGATTGCCTACGTCCTGAAAGGACAGAGTACATAGAAGAAGAAGATTCTTTCGCGCCGGGGTAGTACATTTTTGTCTGTTTTAGCATATTTGGGCAAACCAACATACAGACACTCTCTTTTTCATGTCATACTAAATACCGGATTTCATTAATGGCTGAAGAAAAAGTTTTTGTCTTTAAAAGGATATATAATAACGCACATTTTTTAGTTATGTATTCTTCTTCTTCTTCTTTTTCTTCTTCTTCTTCTTTTTCTATGTACCCTGTCCATTCAGGACGTAGGCGATCATGGCTTTTCACGTCTCCCAGTCCCTGGTGGCTCATAGCACGCCTTCTCCTGTTCCACCATGCAACCCTTGTTCCATCATCCACCTGATTAGGTCCTTCAAATATGTTATCCGCTGCTTTCCCCTGTCTCTTTTTCCCTCTATCTGGCTTGTTAGTATCAGATTTTCCAGGTTCTTTAAGCTCTCCTTCCTCATTGCATGTCCCAGGAATTTCAGCTGTCTCTTCCTGGTGTTCAGTATTAATTTCCTTTTCGTTTCCATTATTTCCAAAACTCATCATTGCTCACGTGCTCGATCCATGATATTCGCAGCATCCTTCTGTAGAACCATATGTGGGTTGCTTCAACTTTTTCCTTCATCTTTGATGATATTGTCAAGCATTCATTGCCATATTGAAGAACTAACATCACATAGCAATCCAGTAGTCTCTTCTTTGTTTCTAGAGAAAATTCTTGTCACTCTCTTCAGCTACCGTCTGTAGGAGGTCTTGTAGTTTACGTTTTTAAAAATACCTTGTACCAAGATAACATTTAAATTCAATTTTTTGTCACTATATGCCCAGCCAGTCATGTCTCTTTAGAGACATGATCGTCCAAAGCGTGTATCACCTATGGCACTTAACTAAACTGAGGTATCCATCTCTTTTTTCTCCAGCTATGCGTTGAATATCAGGACAAATTAAGTTCTGTAGCCTTGGTTGGCAACCAGTCTACAGCAGAAAGTAATGGCAACCTACCGCGGGAAAATCGTCTGCCGAATCAGTGATGTCTCTTTCTAGACATGATCGACCAAGCGTGTATCACGTAAGCCATTTAACTGAACTGAATTCAAAAATCGTTATTTGAAATGAAAAAAAATTAAAAAAAGGTGAGCTTTGTTTGTTCCGTTTACAACATTTAAATATAAAAAACGATTACGATGATGATGATGACTTTAATGAAAATAATATTTCCCGGTTCTTTACCCTTTACAGTTACGACTCGTAATATTAATGTGATTAATACATATCCTTGATATGCAAGTTGATTGAAAAGTAACTCCCTTTTATGTATGCCGACTTAATACCCAGGGACTTTGGTTGAAGGAGCAAGTTTACTATACCAAGCTAAGAATTTTGAAGAAATTGAAGGGCAAATACAAGAAGTTATGTTTTCTATGCCACAAGGGTACCTGATGAAATTATTTGACGCCATTCCGGAGCGACTCAAGATACGGATAGCGAGATTTGTGGCCCATATCGAATTTTGAATAAAAACTGATGCACAACGCTTTCTTCTCATATCAATTTCTTGTAAAAATTCTAATGAAAAAATTAATTATGTGTTATAAAATGCGGAATTCTTTCTATGTATGTATGTATGTATGTATGTATCTATCTATCTATCTATCTATCTATCTATCTATATATGTGTGTGTGTGTGTGTGTGTGTGTAAATTGTTAAGTATATAAGTTAAATGTTATTTGAATTGTTTTTTATCACAATCACATCGAGCTCACTGTTTCTTCTAACAAAACTTGCCGAAGAAAATAGATGTTCTGTTCATGATGATGATGATTGTAGTGGTGGTGTTGGTGGTTAAGTAGAAGTGGTGGTGGAGATTGAGGAGGTGGTAGTGATAGTGGGTGGTGATGAAGATTGTTGTTGAAACAAGCTTAAACCTGCCTGTGCTTCTGCTGCTGCTGCTGCTGCTATCACTAATACCACTAGCTCGACTGCTAATATTAAAAGTACTAATGAAAATTAGGGTCGTGCCTATAATATCTAGCGCACCTGGAATCACACATAAAAAAAAGAAAAGATTAGCGTTGAGGTCAGATGAATGAAATATTTGAAGATGAGTTGAAAGATGGTCCACATCTTGAGGAGTGCGTATTCTGTGAGTTTTGAGCAGTCGGCTGAAAAGTTTCACTTCAAACGATAAACAGCGTAGCTCAGATCAAACCATCCTAACAAATAATAATAATAATAATAATGAGGTATTAAGAGGACTGCTGTCACTTGATCTCATTTATTATCAGTGCAAGCTTATATGCAATCCCAATAATAACTTTAGTGTCCCAACTATAATTTCTAAATGAATTACTACTACTCATTTTTCATAAAGCCCTTCGTAATATGTGAACTCTACTAGTGAGAACATTATTTTGTATTTCTTTAAGGCTTGGGCTACCAGGGAACACTTCAATAAGTATACCTGGGCCTTTTCTCACATAACTCAATGTTACAACTACAACTAGCATTATTGATGTCTTCATGTGCTAAAATTTTGAGTTTTCCACTTTAAATTCTATTTTATTAGTTTTATTATTATGTCACACTAACTACCAAACCTGCGGAAAGACATAAGACTGGTTGTGGTGTGTTGTTATGGCTACATTTCATCTTTTTTCTATCTCCCATAAGATCATTAAAGTTACATAGACAAAGTTCTCTTTAGAGTGTAGGTTGTACTTAACAAAACAATTTTCTGTATATCTCTTAAGCTGGGTTTTTTTTATTCCGCTTTTTTATCATACCAAGTGCACCTGCTATCACTGGTACTATTCTTGTTTTCAATTTCCACATTTTTCTATTTCAATTATCAGGTCTTTATATTTTGATAGTTTTTTCAAATTCCTTGGTTGCTAAGTTACAATCTATGTTGTTATTATTATTATTATTATTATTATTATTATTATTATTATTATTATTTTAAGTTTTATTATTACTATCATCATCATATTCCGATTTTTGCTATGATCACACTAATAGCAAAGTCTACGGGAAGACCTAAGGCAAGTAGTGTCTTGTTGTTATGGCTACATATGATTTGTTTTTCTAACTCAAATAACATTATTAGCGTTACAAGGACAAAGTTCTTGGTGTGTGGGCTGTACTTATCAAGACACTTTTTGTATTTCTCTTAAGCTGGGATTTCCATAGATTTTGTTGTTGTGCTCCTTTTTTTATCATTCCAAGCGCACTTACTATAGAGTTTTCCATCTCGTTTTTAAAGAAAAAGGAAAAAACAAGTTACATTTTCAGGAGAGTCGAAAACACGCCATTGTAATTCCAATTATTATTATTATTATTATATTTTTTATTTGATCATTTTGTAAAAAAAGAAAAAAACAGCAAACAAAACAAACACAGCAAATCCTTCATGTTCACACACATTTTACACAGATCAAGCTCTTCTTAATGTACAAAGTGTACTTGTGAGTACAATGTTTTGTATTTCTTAAAAGGCATGGGCTACAGGGAATCCCTTCAAATAACCTATCGGAACTTTTCCCAGTCAATCCGAGGGCTTCAACTGCAACTGGAATTATTGATATTCTCACGTGCCACATTTAATAACAACAACAACAACAACAACAATAATAATAATAATAATAATAATAATAATGATTAATATTAATATTGTGTACTGCATTTTCATTATTATTATTATTATTATTATTATTATTGTCGTTATATTCTTAATTGGAAAACTACTGGCAATTTTAAAGTATTATATTAAAACTCGTTTAAAAATATTTTCATGAAATTACTTTTTGAATCCATTAATTCTGCCTTCTTTTATAAGCAATAAACTTTAACGAGATTGTTATATTAGAACGGTTGACTTCATGATAAACCAGTTATTGTTCATATAAAACTCTGTAATAATACAAAAAACACAGCAATTATCATATTAATATACTAAGGATAGTTCCAGTTAAGACAAGGTCAACTAGTTTACTGCGCCAATTGTGGCACGGCTAGAACTCACGACACAATTAAATTCTGCTCGTAAATACACGTCACGTCACATCACGTCACGTCACTCTAGTTGCAGCTACTATAAAAGCAACTACAGCAATAACAATGCTGAATAGCAATAGCATCAACTGATACTTATATAAATTCAGGCAAAAATCAGTTATCTAAGCGAAACTTTGATAGGGTAAGACTGATATTTATTGCTGAAAAACCGTAAAAATCCAGTTTATTGTAATATTTAGTCCAGGGAGAAAGCAATGAAGAATGTGAAAGCTTTATTGAGAAGCCATGTTGCCACTAGATCTCCACGAGTAACTAACAGATACGACCGGAGCGCTCACTGAAATGATGCAAATCTAAAAGAAACAACGGCTAAAAATTTAAGATATTGATTATCAGAACGTTTAAAGAATTGAAACTCTTAAGACAGACGCAAAAGACGTATATGGATGACGACCATTAGTTGACTTTTTACGATATTAAAGCAAAGAAAATTTACAGTAAATTAAAACAAAAACTACCAATAATACTATAACTAACGCCACTCTATTATTACAATTTTTGCTATTACTACTACTGTCACTACTACTTTTACGGCAGGTTGTGTTAGAGATAGCGGCTTGCAATGAGAAATCGGAGAGCAGAGTTCGAATTCCTGTCCGGTTTCGATGTCTTTTACTCAATCGTTTTACCCTTAGAAAAAAGATATGAAATTATATTCTCTCGCCAGGTATAGACTAAATAGACTAAAAAAGTTTATATATTAATACCATGCTATGCTCTAGAAGACATGAACGCACCCACAGTCACAGCAAAACAAAGGAACACTGGACAACGTACACACAAACACGCATGATAAATAAAAGAAAACATCAACCAGGAAATATAAAATAAAAAAAGAATTGCGGTAAAATATATATCAATATATATATATATATATATATATATGCGTGTGTGTGTGTGTGTAAAAAGAGAGAGAGAGAGAGTATTATTTTACTTATAGGTTTTGTGCTTTAAATAATAATATTAAGTCTTTTTTGCTGTCTTCATCTTGATTCTCCTTCAATATTTTTCATCCGTTTATTTGTATTTATTTTATTCACTCGGTGCTCTAATTCTCGCTGTAAACAACATAGCAAGTTGTTTTCTTTATATCACAATGCAGTAATACCTACCTAGGTACCTACGTGTGTCACGCTTTTGATTTAATGAATGTAATTAAATGTATTTTGTAAATGCATTGTATTTCCGGAGAAAATCTTTGTAATAGAAGAAAGAATACGAAAACAAAGAGAGGCAGCAAGCATGAAAAGGGTCGAGATAAAGACGAGAACGATTACGAGCAGAAGAGAGACTAGCAATCTGTAAACATAATAACAAGGAGGAATGGTATGAACGAAGAAGAGAGAGAACTTTACATTTATGATTGTTATTGCAACATTTTGTTAAAGTTGTTAAGTTCATATATTTAATGATGCAATTATGGAATTCCTACACATATTCATTTTATTGTCATAGAAGGTGCCATGTGCTTATTCAAGCATTAACTAAATAATTAAGATTAATCAGAATATTAAAATGAGAAAATATTGATATTTTGCACAGGTTAAAACTAGTAACAATGAATTTTCTAGAAATTTTCACGCAAAAATACAATAATTATTCTTACAAACTAAAATGTGTTCCTGCTTGAAATAATAAGTGGTATGATAAATTATAAATCACAAATCAATCAAGGCTACAATTACTACTATTATCATCGCTACCACTAGGGAAATTGACACAGATACAAGTCTTAATTATTATACTTGAAATTAGTTTAAGTTTTGTTTAATGGCATATCAACCTCTGTGGGTCATTTAATACCAAAGGGTGGCGTTGTAAGTTTACTCAGTGAGACAGTTGATTTAGTCAGATTTTAATGAAGTTTTTTAAAATTTAGGAAACTGATGATGTTTTCTAGTTTTGTATTAAAAATGTATTGTTGGTAATAATTTTATATTTCAAAAATTCATTATGGCGATAATTTCTTTTTTTCCTTCAAAAATATATTGTTGGTAATATTTTTCCTTCAAAACGATCTTGTTCGTAATATTTCTTCTCCAAAAAATGTCTTGCTGGTAATATTTTTCCTTCAAAAATGTATATTTTTTTCTGTAAAAGTTTATTTTTATGTATATATTTCTGTAGGAGTCTATTTTGAGAAAACCTATCTGAGTTTGAGTTTTGTTTAACGGCATATCAACTTGAAACTACTTATGGAATTATGAATTATAAAAAGTTATGGATGGGTGGATAGATAAATTATAGACAATGGCTCGGATTGAGGAATCGGTGAACCGAGTTCGAATTCCAGTCGGGTCCATTACATGAACACATGGGTTAATAATCTTGCAAAATGTGTGAATCTATCAGTTTTCCCCTCACCATCTATGGTAAATAGTAGGACAGACTGGGTTCTATAGTTTTGGATGGCAGCTGGTCTAGGAGAAAGGAAACTCAATTCAAGCCAGCCTGGAAAGTGTTGGACTATCGTATCTAAAGAAAGACCATTTCTACTGTGGCTGCATTACATATGGTGCCTTTACGGCGTTAGGGGGTCTGGATCTGGAATGTTATGTATCAATTTATAAAATTTCATGAAAAAGTTACAAAATACATTAAAGATAAAAAATATTGAAATTGAAATTTTAATATTTTTAATATTTATGTATGTTATCGTGCAGTGGGTATCGAGGCGGAACGACAAAACGGGTTGCCGAGCTTGAATTCCAGTTGAATTCCTTGCATTCATTTACGCACAAATACCCTAGAGAAAGGTATTAATCCGTCTCTTCCTTCCAGTTATGGGGTAAATAACGACAGATTGGGTTCTGTAGCCTTGGCTGGCAACCAGTCTACCGCAGAAAGCAATGGCAACCTAATGCGGGATAATCTTCTGCCCAGTCAGTCATGTCTCTTTCGAGACATGATTGCCCAAAGCATGTATTACGTATGGCACTTAACTGACTGACTGAATGTATTCTTTAACTTTTTAATATGATAATTCATTTCTTTAGATTTGAATGTATTTTAAAGAAATAATCTCCAACTTATTACATCCCAGAATGCTAAGCAATTAAATAAAGTGGATATAACCTTTTAATAAAACTTTTCAAGAATATTTATATCTTGTAAAGAAAGCCATTCTTCTATTTGTAAACTGTATATCTGAATTCTAAATAATAATGCAGAGAAATAATGACATCTTTTGGTAAAAAAATGGTATCAAAATTAAACAGAATCTGTTATATTTTTTTGTATCTTTGAATGCAAAAACAAAAGATCTGGTCTAATGTCTGTCTTCACTTGATGAAGGCAAAGTTTGACCAACCCTACCAACATTTCTTACAAGCAAGAAATCTTACAACTAAATTGATCCTGTTAGTACAATGATAAAGAACACCATACGAGATTAATCGCCAGCGAAGAAGGAACGTCTAAGCCTAAGAAAACAGCCGACAGATCAAAGCTGAAGTTGAATTTAAAAACGAATTCGTTATCTATCTATCTATCTATCTATCTATTAAAGGTCAGTCAATAAAAGGCTCAAGACCACTCAGTGTAAATGATTCCATTCATAAAAATGGTAAGAAAGTATGCGCTGTGATATATGAATGTAAAAAATGAAGGTAAGAGAATAAATAAAAATAGTTGTTAGTTGTTATCAGAAGGAAAGATAACAGAAACATTTAAATTTTACTTCATATATATATATATATATATATATATCACTTATTATTGCTTTAGAACATGCCTCATCAATGTCTTATCAGGTACCATCATTATTAACTACTTGATGAGGCATTGTTCTTCCAATGTCGAAAGAAAGCGTACAATTATCTAGTAGTTTGTAGTTTGTACATATTCTAAAGTAATGATTAAAATTAAACATTCATTGCCCTATTTTTAAATTTAGCACTGTTTTAAATTAATGTTTTGAACGTTGCAATTATTTTCTTCGTTCCTTATTCATTTATATATATATATATATATATATATATATATATATATATATATATATATATTGTAGATTTCAATCCACATAAATGTATGGCAAAAAAAAAATGAATAAAATAAGTAAACAGGCATGAAAAAATGGTGTTTAATCTATATATTAATATATATTCCAATTTTGGATGATTTTCACGTTCCAGTGAACACTAGCAATTTGACAACCGGTACATTTGAAGCTGGAAAAAATGTACAGTAATGTTCAGCAACAGATTTTTCCGGTTACATTTGTTAGCATAACTCATACCCCTGAAGATGACCTAGGAAAGAGGTTAAAAGTACTTGGGTACCTAAAGAACTGAATAAAAATAACATCTGTCAACGTTACAGCTCATTTCTGTCATCTTTTGACTGTAATATTCGAAAGATTATCCGTGAGTATGAACGGATTTTATTAGAAATAAGCAAATATATTCTTTGCAAAAGTATTTAATCTGACATATATATATATATATATATATATATATATATATATATATATATATATATATATATATATATATATATATATATATATATATAAACAGATTGCGATAATTGACGTGACTATGTTATAATTTTAATTTTGCGCAAACGTATTCTTTGTTTTTCTTTGTTTTGTGTGAGTGCACACTATAGTGGGGTTAGTTGGGCGCCGTATGTAAGAAAAATAGCAATTCCCTCTGCCAGATAACTCGAAACAGCAATGCGATTATTTCATGGTGCTTGGGTGCTAATATGAGGACAGTGCATATTATTCAGAAAGAAGTGGATGATTTTAATTTTCATTACAAACGCACGTCAGCTCAGAAAAATCACTCCGATCGTCTTAATAATAAAAGATCTCCCGAATTTGTCGGTGAGGATCAAAACTTAATGCGGAGATCTACATCAAATGCCTTGAGGAGGTAGTGCTGCTTTGAGGGAATAGGGTGTCTGACAGAAGACCCAATCTTTGGCAAGAGTACTCTGCACCAAGTCACCCAAGCAGGAGTACCCAGTCATGGTTGTAATAAAATTTTAAGCAAACGCATAATCCCTTACATCTGGATACCTAATTCTCTAGATTGCAACCCCCTTGATTATTACGTGTGGGTCGCAGTTGAGCGTTGAGCGAGAAACCAACAAACCTCGATGTGACAAACGTGAGCTAAAGGCAAGGATTATGGCAGAATTCACAAACTTAAACAAGGAGACCGTCCAGAAGTGATGTAGCAGATTCAGAAGTCATCTGGAGACCTTTGTTGAGGCTGACGGCGATTTTATTGAATAAGTTTACTCTTTAGTATTTTGAGATAATATTTTCGTAATTTCGGTAAATATATCTGTTAAAATGTGGTGATTATGTTATTTTAATTTTTGCATAAATTAGAAGCAAATTTATTCATCGCAGTTTTTATATATATATATATATATATATATATATATAAACAAAAACATATATAAATAAATGTATATATGTATATATAAACAAAAACATAAATAAATGTGTATTATATATATATATATATATATACAAAAAATTATGCAAATATATATATATATATAATACACATTTATTTATGTTTTTGTTTATATATACATATATACATTTATTTATATATGTTTTTGTTTATATATATATATATATATATATATATATATATATATATAATAAGTATTTTATCGCGAAGCTCTCGATATCGGGGTATAGATAGAGCGTTGATAGTTTCAAAGTGATTGTCGCTTTAATAGAGCAGAATTACAGCTCCAACAAATGACTGTGTCTTCACGAATCATCAGTGTCGTCAGCAAATTTTCTTTTAAACATGTCAGACTAAATACAGTGCTAAAATTGTGTCTGTTTATTTTTAATAAAATCCATTCATATTCATGATAATCAGCGTATTATAACTGAAAGATGTCAGAAATCTGCTGTAACATTGACAGATGTTATTATCGTTCATTTCTTAATGTACGCAAGTACTTTAAAACTACATCCGAGATCATCTTGGGTACATTGTGAAATGAATGACGATAAGAACTATCAACGTTACAGCTCATTTCTAATATCTTTCAATTATAATTCGCGAAAGATTATCCGTGATTATGAACAGATTTTATTAAAAATTAGCCGACACAAAGTCTGCAATATTTTAATCTGATATATATATATATATAAGTACCAAAAATATATATATACCAAGGATAATTTTAGTAATACTTTAAATTATATATGGTTTTCTCGTGGATATATATATATATATATATATATATATATATATATATATATATATATATTTCTGTTTGTGTATGTGTGTATGTGCGCATATAGGTGTGCAAACACGATATTTAATTTTCTCTATGTCGATAAAATTTCAGCAGGAAAAAATATGTCGAAGTTCGAAAGTCTTAGTTTGAAGAGTTCTGTTGGTTTTAGTCTTATGTTGTCCTAATGGACGAAACGCCTCACACAAAAACTTTTTTGCCATATATATATATATATATATATATATATATATATATATATATATATCTTAGAAGTAGTACAAACTAATGTGCTGGCAGTCCACCTATGCAGTGATTTATTTTTTTAAAACTACTCGATATTTAGTATAGCATTTATATATGGTAATATTTTTATTCTAAGTTTATAATAAAACAGTTTACTGCTAAACAAGAGCCGTTGTGTTTTGGTATTCTTATTAAGACCTGCCTGACGAGTTGTTAATAAGTTAGTACTGAAACACAACTGCTCTTGTGTTGCAGTAAACTATGTTTTTATTATAAACTTGTAATCAAATATTACTATATATATATATATATATATATATATATATATATATGTGAGTGTGTGTGTGTGTGTGAGAGAGAGTATTACTTTGACTGGAGTTTGTATTCGGCAGCTATTGATAGTTTTTTTTTGGGGGGGGGGCAGAAATATTACGTGTTATTTGTCTAAAAAATGTAAATAAAAACTAAAAAAACAAGGAACCTATTTTCATTTATTCATAAAAGTAAATAAAATAAATCATAATTATTTTTGTTTTCTGAAATCAATAAATAAATTTTAAAGCTATAAAAAATATTAATTTCTGGTATTTTTTCTGACAGACATAGCGAGTGAAGTTTTTGGAAATTCTCCATGCCCCAGTCTGTCTGTTTACACCATTTTAGATGCCAGCCTTAAAGATTAATTAAATTTCCTTGAATGAATAAAAATTAAGTGAAAGATACAGAAATATTGGCAGAAAAGTGTGAATGTAAATAATAAAAAGTCACTAGTAAATGTTGTATTTTTGCTGTCAAATATAAAAGAGAAACTATTAATTTTTTAAAAAAACATCCAGTCGTTATTTCTGTCTGTTTTTGCTACCGCTACCTCAGCGGTAACTCGAAAAAATATTCTCTGGAAATATGAAAAAATAAGTTACTCTATTCAGAAATGAAACGAAATTATTTTAGTAACCGAAGCCGTGGAAACAAATAAAATTGGTAAGTTTTTATAACTCTCTGTTGATATATCTTATTTCTATCGCCGTCTTTACCGACATGCTGCGGTGCGTCTTGTGAGGGTAATACGCTGTTTCGGATGAATGCTGTATATTCTAGTTGGGCGGGCCTCCTGCCAGAGACACACGCACTTCAGCTCGACGGAATGTTCAAACGGATGTATGAAACGTTGAGGACACCCTAAAAGAGCAAACGTAAGTGCGTGTCTCGCGTCTAGTTCGAAGTGGGGGTGAGGTAAGGTATTCTCTTTCCAAAACCTTATTCTGCGTTGATGCATTCAACAGTTTGGTGTTGTTGGTGTCAATCATCGATATTGTTATTAGTTACGTTTACGAAGGTCCGATTTTAAATGTGTATACTGAACTACGTTGGCACGATAAAAGAAATCGATTGCTTTATAAATCTTCGAAAAAAAAATTTATCTGGAAAACAATATTAACAATTTCTGGATAATGTTGGAAAATACAAGAACATATAAAGCTGGTAAGTCTCATTATAATTACTTACTGTGTTTTTTTAATTTTTTAAAAAAATGTTTTCATTTATACTTTTCGTTACTTCCATTGTAGTTCGTTTCTATTTAAACTTCGGTGAGTGTATACCTACACGTTTAAGAGCCAGGTGTAAAAAGCGAAAGGTAATTTTGAAATTTTCGAAAGAAATAATAATTCAAGAAGACGATCGATTAATATTTGGAATAAAATTTCAATAACGTTTGAGAAAATTGAAAATTATATATATATATATGTGTGTGTGTGTGTGTGTGTGTGTGTGTGTGTGTGTGTATGTGCGTGTATGTGTGTGTGTACATGTATATATATATAGATAGATATAAATATATATATGTGTCTGTGTGTGTGCGTGTATGTGTGTGTACATGTATATATATATATATATATATATATATATATATATATATGTGTGTGTGTGTGCGTGTATGTGTGTGTACATGTATATATATATATATATATATATATAGATATAAATATATATATATGTGGATGTGTGTGTGTGTGTGTGTGTGTGTACATGTATATATATATATATATATATATATATGATAAAATGTAATTTTAATTTATGCTACCTTTATGGGTTCAAATGCACAATAACAGGAATAATGTGTATGCAAGTCTTAAATGTGAATATAAAAATAAAAGTGAACATAGAGGTCAACACCCAGTGGCGACAGTCTGTTACCTGCTCAAACGCTTTTCCTAAAGATTGAGTTTATGCAGAAAACAGACTTGCTGAGGCTACTGAATATATATATATATATATATATATATATATATATATATACGTACAAGCACATATACGCATATACACAAATATTATATATATACGTGTGTGAGTGTTTGTAGATGTGCATTTCGATCTGTATATATCTGGACATTAGGATGTGTGTATTTTGATTTACACACACACACACGGATGTATATGTGTGTTTGTGTGCGTGTGTTTGTGCGTGGAAATTAGGACATATATAGTCGGATGAAGATGGATAATATAATTTGTGCGTGGAAACGTCATAATTTCCAAAAGTTTTATATACGGCTTCAATTTTATAATATCAGTATTATCACATAAATATGTATGTTGATTAAGTTCGTTGACAAGATGTATTTAATTAATAATTATTTGTTATATAAAGTAAACACTTTACTCAAAATTACGTTACGAGTTATTCAACTTTCGCGCGTGCGAAAACAAACACACACTCACACATACAGACCCACACACATAACTTAATATGACATCTGTGCAAGGGATTTTTTATATATAAAAAAAGATTTCTTAAATCTGAATTACACTGTAATTATCAACATAGTGTGTGTGTGTGTGTGTGTGTGTGTGTGTGTGTGTGTGACAACGATTTTTCTTTAATGCATGTTTCATTTATCTTTGCTTTTCGGGGATTTCCGTATTTCAAACTGACTTCGTAAAAAAAATTATATTAACTCAAGATAATTAATAAACTTACATGTCAGACCTGATATAGCGCATTAAATTAAGAATGCACACACATACATACACACAAGCACACTCGAGCGAATACATGCATACATATACGCAAATACATGCACATACACACACATGGATATATGCACATACGCACACGCACAAACACACGAATACATGAATATACACGCACATACACACAGATAGATAGATAGATAGATAGATAGATAGATAGATAGAGCGAGAGAGAAAGATAGATATTGACAGAGACACAGGCGTAGGTTACAAGGAGTGAAAGTGAAAGCGAAACTGAAAGAGAAGACTGGGAATGGAGAGGAGTGAGGAAATAAAAAACAGGGTTCAAGACAACAGTAGATGAAGATTGACGTTGAATTTTAATTGTAGCTATGCCAGAATATATTTATGTATGTAATTGAGTGTGTGCGTGTGTGTGTGTGTGTGTACATTCATATATATATATATATATATATATATATATATATTCTTTTAAATGTATCGGAGTATGACACTGTGCACATAGACTGTGTAGAATCAAAGTGCACCGTGTCTACGTTACAGGAAAAAAAAAATTCTATACAAACGCTAATTTTGCGATCATAGTTCGAAAGCATTTAACACAGACTCATACGATTGAAATCAGTTCGATTCCATCCGGGTACCACGCATTAAAGATACATTCAACTATTTCAATACATTCACCGTTACTAACTAGGTATCATTTAAAAATGTGAATGTATGAAAGTGAAAATACTTTTCTAATAATAAATAATGACACGTTATCGTTTGCCGGACAAGTTAGATAAGGAAAGAGTTGGTCGGCAAATGTGACGATCAGGTCCAGAGTCGTCCATACAAAACTTTCACGACGTTTGAAGAAAACTTACATCTTTTATACTGTTTTACATGTTAAGTTAAATAACCAGAGCATAATTCTCATCATTCAATATATATATATTTATTTATTTATTTATTTATTTATTATTAATTATTACTTTAGAACATGTGAAAACTACAAACTACTTAAAAATTGTAATGATTAGTAATAAATATTTATTGCTTTATTTTTATATAGATCACTGTTTAAAATTAATGTTTTGAACGTTGAATTTATTTTATTTGTTCTTTTCATTTAGAAGTATATATATATATATATATATATATATATATATATATATAATGTCCTAATGAATAAGTAAAGAACAGGTAGAAAAATGTGTTTTAAAGCTAACGTTTCACTTTAAAAAGCTTCTTTAGAAAATTTTTAAAGATGCTTATTTAGAGTGATGAAGTAAAATGTTAGAAAAAAAGACACTTTTTGCTACCTGTTCTTTACTTATTCTATTCATCCTTTCTGATTTCAATCATATCTTCAGCCATTCATATAGGCCTGAATATGGTGTTCACGCTTGAAACAGTGTCGGTAATCGGTGTTGACTTCAGTATCCATTTTACATCTACTCATAAATGATGCATTTTCTAAAAATTACATTTTATCATACACAGTCACAAACATTGCACATATAAATGCGCACAGGCACACCCGCAAACACACACATATATATATATATATATATATATATATATATATGTGTGTGTGTGTGTGTGTGCATATGTGTATGTAAATGTGTTTGTGCATAACAGGAAAAAAATTATGTGCTGTCACTGTGCATACACACACACACATATATATATATATATATATATGGAACGGTATGATACACAAATTATATAATTAAGTAAGCATGTATATGTATACGTACGCAATTAATGGATTTCTGTGAATGTAAATAGTTAAGAGTTATGTATGCATAAGAGAATCACTATATATATATATATATATATATATATATATGCTATTCTTTGGCATCATTTTTACTGGATACTCATATTTTAAAAAAATACTCTGCTTTTTTTATTAAACAGTATATTTATTTATTTAAATCTACAAACGTAAATAATCAGGAAATCTTGTTAGACAAACATGTATATTTTCCTAAAAATGTTTCTCAAATATTCAGGCCGGTACATGTAAATATGCAGTTTAGCAATAAAAACTGAATATTTACTCAAATATGAGTATTTATTAGAAAATAACGTTTAAACAGATTGATTAAGTACAGATCTATCTATCTATCTATCTATCTATCTATCTATCTATCTATCTATCTCTTTCTCTCTCTCTTTATATATATATATATATATATATATATATATATATATATATATTGGAAGTGATATAAAAGTTTTAAATAATTTAACTAGTTTTCACTGTTTAAATATTTATACGTTTATACACACACACGCGCATATATATATATATATATATATATACATATATACATACATACACACACAGACACACGCACACACACACACACACACACACACATATATATAGGATTTATTGAAAATGTTTGACAATGTATTATCATTAATTTTTTTATATAATTTTTCATGAGTTCGTATATATTTTTTTCTTTTCGGAACTCCAGTTATATAAGAATTGCCGAAAGCTTTATATATAAATATAAGTAAACAAAATTAATTATTGATAATGGCTAAAAATATAGCCGAAAGCGCTTGAAAGTACAAAAACTTTGGATAATTCTTATATAATTTGACTTCCGAAAAAAAGAAAAGAAAATACGAAAACTTGAAAAATTGTATAAAAAATAATTAATGATAATACTTTCACTTTGATTTTCAATGAAACCTGTATAAAAGTGAGATTGTTGCCCAAATACACAATATATATATACGTTATTTTTTAATGTATACTCGCATATGAGTGGATACTCTTCTTTTTAATAATTAAACTGTATATCTACTTATATCTACCGTCCTGAATAATCGAGAAATCTTGTAAAATATGCGTCTTCCCGCAGGATTATTCAGGGTGATAGATAAAATATAAATATACTGTCTAATAATAAAACAGAAAACAGTGTATCTATTCAAATACGTATATCTATTTATAAGAGAAACTAATTTATAAGCAAATACCTTTAAAATATGTCGGCGTTATTCCATTTCGTTACTGATTTTCTTAATTTTCGTTAATAAATTGTTTTTGTTTACATTTGTTGTCTTTTAGGCACGAAACAGAGTAGATATTTATATTACAAAAAATCCGGAAAATATGTTTTTTAATGGCACCATTTCAGGTTGAGTCTAACTGTAAAGCTTTCGTGATCGAGCGGTCTAATACGCGTCAGATCATTTGAACTTTTTGCCTAGGGGCGCCGATTCGAAGAGGATGCATGTTTTCCTAAGAGTTTTTGATTATTTAGGCCGGTAGATATAAATAAATATAATGTTTAATTAAAAAAAACGAATACGACAGACGACTAACCAAGTTGTGCGAATAAATCTTTCTTTTTTGGAAGTAAAGCGTGTAAAAACTGTTCAAATGTACGAGTGATTGCGACTATTCTTTTAGGCATTATGAAAGTTTTTTTTTTTAATTTAATATATAAATTTTTATATGTGTAACTATAGTGATGGAAAGGTACTTTTATTCCCGAAACACGTCAGGCACCTTATGACCGTCTTCATAATTGATATTATTGAGTGTTTTCTTTTCTTTTTCATTATTAAAGCTTCCATTTTTTTAGCCGTTTTGTTTTTCATGTAAATGATTTTCGAAGGTTTCACTGGATTTTAAAATATATATATCTGTAAAAAATAAAATATATATATATATATATATATATATATATATATATATACAGATTTATATAAGCATGTGTGTGTTTGTTTATATATATACGTATATACACACGCACATATATATATAGGTGCGTTTACCTCTCTGTATGTGTATATGTGAGATTACACAATGTATGAATGATATTGAAAGAAAATTATGTCTAAATGAATTCTGTCTAAATGAATATGTGACCAAAATTATTTCTAATTATCCAATTATTTATGTAAATAACGAATTAAGTAATCATCCAGAAAATATTTCCTGCATACTAAATCTGACTACCATTCCCAAATTTCTTTCAATATTTATCCATATCTCGTTGACCGTTGACTAACTTTGAAAAAATACATTTGAAATAAGCAAGAACTTTCATTTAATTATGTGATCAATGTGCAACTTGAATTCACATTTCCATGAAACATGATTTTTTTATTCTAGCTCTATATTAAAATATCAAACCCATATAATATCCTTTAATGACATGGTTTTCTTTCTTCTTACTTCTATTCTTTTTAATATTACTTTAGTAATATGAATTGTTTTTTAGATTTGAGATAATACTCCTGATTAGAATCTCATTCAGTCAGATTGTAATTCGCTTCATGTGCCGTGTCCTTTCAGGGCGTAGGTGATCATGAACTTCCACTTGTTTATATCCCCTGTCGCTTTTAACGTTTTTTCTCTTGCTATATCTCCTAAACCACTCTTCGCCATCGACTTGCTCCCATTCAATGTCTCGCGCTATTTTCCCTTGTCTCTCTTTCATTCTATCCAACATGTGAGTATTAGATAGTCCAAATCATTATGTATCCCAGAAGCCTCAGCTGTCTCTTAAGTATAAGTTTCTGTTTTGTTTGTATCCTTTCCAAAATATCGTCGTTGCTCATATGTTCGATCCATGGTATCGTCAAGAAGCAGATTTCTATTGTTCCGCTTTCATCTTTGAGAAGATTCGCTGCCACTGTGGATAAATAATAAGAATACTAAATTCTTATTGATATTTATTTGTTTTAACATCTTTATACAGATAACTATTTTTGAGACGTTGCCAGTCATAATCGGACAATTTACATTTTCACTACTAAAAATAATTAGTAACCCACTGGTAAATTTGAAAATCAGTTCTGTATAATTTTGTGGTTGATGTTGAATTCTGTGTTCTTTTCTTTAAATCAATCCAATGTCATTATACGTCGCTATATAAAATGAACATGCTTGCTGGTGCAATGGATATCGGCTCGGATTCAGATATCATCGAGCTTAGTTCGAATTCAAGTTGAATTCGTTGCATTTATTTACGCGCAGATAACTTGGGAAAGGTATTAGTCTATCTCTTTTACATCCAGCTATGGGTTAAATAGCAGGAAAGATTGGGTTCTTTGGCTTTGGTTGGCAGCCAGTCAACCGCAGAAAGAAATGGCAACCTAGTGCGCGAAAATCTTCTGCTTAGTCATGTCCCTTTTGAAACATGTTCGACCAATCGTGTACCACATATGACACTTAACAGATTGATGCACTGATGCAAAATATTTTTGGCTACTTAACTCCCCAGACTGCATCTCCCTTGATTATTATGTATGGAGAGCAGCCGATCAAGAAAACTACTTGTAACACCAAAGATGGACTGAAAGCAAGAACTTTTTAATCATATCACCCCAAGCAAGGCAGTAAAGCCACTGAAGCACAGGGGGCTACGTAAGAGTGCAAAGTTTGGAAAATAGAAAGCCGAAAACCACATCCTAAACAGGGAACAAGGGATGAGCCTCTTCACCTGTTCAATAGACGTGGGTGGAGTGTCAACCGGGCAATAGTTTAGTTTATCTATTCCAGTTGAAAGAAAAAAAAAAAGAAAAGAGTAAAAAGATTGGAAAAGAGAAAGCCGAAAACCACATCCTAAACATGGCACAAGGAATGAGACTCTACACCTGTTCAATAGACGAGGGTGGAGTGTGAACTGGGCGATAGTTTAGTCTATCTACTCCAATGAGTTATTCAGAATGAATGTTGGGTTAACGTTACAAAATATATGAACAGACTTTCTTTGACTTTTGGGATTTTCATAGTCCAAAGTTCATTCGTAATATGAGAAATGAGAACTTAAGTATTATTATTAGTGTTGTTGTTGTTAAACATCATCATCAGTAATATTATTTACGGGAGGCTTCTAGAAAGTCATTATCCATCTAAGTGGTTCTTCGATGCAAGCACACTTTCTTTTTAATGAAATCGAATGTAACTTCGATGTAACTACACTGTACACATAAGTTTATGAATTTGTAAAGTTACACTTACAGAAACTATATTTCAAAATCAATATTCAGCCCAATATATATATATATATATATATATATATATATAATAACAAGACCGACTCTGTAAGTATCTAAATCCTAAAATTATACGAAAATAAACTTTGAGGACAACAAATAACAGACAGAATCTAACTCCGTTATTGTCCGTCGCTATAAGGCGTTGGACAAGAGGGGGGAAAAAAAGAAAACTGCGGAATGCAGACAATATATACAATATCCCGTAGTAAAGAAAAAAAAACCCAAACGGAACCAACCACAAAGAAAGAAAAAGTGCTCGATACAGAACTAACCAAAGCGGAATAACAAAGAGGAAGCAATGTAGAGCAAAGACACGTAAAAAATCACAAGATCGCCAAAACCTACCGCGGTTTCACACAACGGCTCGTCAGGGCACTATTTATTTTGTAAAATTTACAAAATTATGGCACAAGGCCTAAAAGGGGAGGGGGAGAGGTTGGTTCTCACTAAACTATCCTATACCTAGCTAAACACTATCACGACCCATTCACTCGTTACAATTTGCACAGTCACCAAAAGAACCCATCCATCTACTCCCAATCCTTCGTACACCACAATGCCAGAAACTTACAAGGGACACCTAAAAAGTGGGGAAATTAACCCGTGACAATAAAAATGTATTTATATACAATATAATATATACAATATAATGTAAAATATTTAATGAAAAATGAAATGATGGGAGGGGGATGAACCCAAAAATAAACTAAAAATACAACAAATTTTGAACTAAAATAATAATCAATGTTAGTAAGAACCGACCATCCCAGAAAAAAGAGTGGCCGCTGTATTCCGCCCAATGGCGAAATCAAGAAGCACACTCGCTAAGGGAGTGGGGAGGGGGGTAAAAAATTAGCGGAAAGGGACAATAAAAGGCTGAACCAGCCGAGATAAAAAGAGACCAAAACAAACTGGGGAGGTTGGGAATCTCGGCATGGATTATAACAAAAGAAAAAGCCGGGTACAGGCTAGGAACACATTCATTCACTTTAACTAGGTACACAAGAGAGAACTAGCTTAACCAGGGGAGGGTTCCAGAGGAATCCACCCCGATGTAACCAGCAGATCTAAAAGAGAAAATCAAGATTAGCCCCGTTCAAACGAACCAGGCTCGCCACATTTACCCACCTTTTGCTAAAGTCTGTCGAAGTCAAACGTTTCCAATCAGTTCTAATCTTTATTTTGAGCTGATGCTCAAAATAACAGATCAGATCCTGATGTGAAAGACGCTGACCTCGCAAGACTTCCTCCAATCGCGTCGTCCAAATCACCATTCGAGCCGTGGCTAGCAGCGACAGAAACACCATACGCTTCATCCCAGAGAACGGGGGCGACACATTATCACAGGCGAATGCACGATCAATGAGCACAAGCTCTCGCGGCTCGATACGAGCAGTCAACTCGCCGACCCGGTCCCATAGAGGGCGAACCCGCGAACAATGGTAGAAGGCGTGCGAAGCCGTTTCTTCCAAGCCAAGGTTGCAGCGTTCACAATCTGGCAAATCCGCCAGGCCCCATATGAAGGCCATGTCATTGAGAGGCAAGCGATTCCGAGCTAATCGCCAGGTGAGCGAAAACTCAGAGTTGTTGAGATAATCACTCCCTGGCGCCCAAGACCAGAACGAGCGAAACTCGTCCTCCGACAAGCGCAGCACATCACGTAGTGAATCCTTTGCGACGCCCTCCACTAACCCACGATAGAAGACTCTCCTAGGCCGTGAAAGGTCACTGGACCGTGGAATGGCCCGCAGGGCCGCCAGACATTCGAGGAGAAAACTCGATCGCTCTCGAGGCTTACGGCACCGCCTCAAGATGGGGGGAGTGATAGTAAGTCTAGGGAACATGTCCCTCACTATCCCCCTAAGCAATGAGTCTTCGGAAATCGCTCGCCTGAGAAAAACCAACCTCGACGCAACCTTATGGCCCATCAGGTATGGCATTCCCAGGCCCCCATGACACGGACGTTGGTAACAGACACGTTTGTCGACATAGTGTTTGCGTCCTCTCCATAAAATGGAGAATAGCAAACGCTCGATCGCCTTCTTATGCCGTTTACAAAGTGGAAGTACTGACAACTGGTAAAGGATGATGGGAAAGACGTATGTAGCACACGCCTCAGCCATACCCTTTAAGGACAACCTCCTTCGGCGCCAAATCTTGGCCGACGCGCCTACCTTTGCCAGTACTTCAGACCAATTTTTCTCCAACTGTAGGTCGGGCCCGAACCACACTCCAAGAATGCAGACCGGGCCGTCCGTCCAGTCGAAGGGCCCCGGGAGGGTCAGACCCTTCCAGGCGCCTAACCGCAAGCCGGACGACTTGTTGCGGTTAATCTTGGCCCCTGTCACCTGTTCGTACCGTTCAAGCGCCTTCTGTACCACCTCGATGTCCCTGCGGGAGGACACGAAAGTAGTGACGTCATCGGCGTACGCGGAAACCCTGGCTCGAGCACCACCAGGGACAGCGATTCCACGTAGGGCCGGACTGCACGCCCTGTCCCTTAGCCGGCGAAGGAGGGGCTCCAACGCCAAAGCATAAAGTAGGGGCGACAGTGGACAACCCTGTCGGACCGACCTAGACAGCGCCAGAACGCCCGACAACTTTCCGTTCACCTGTACCACAGCCGTCGGGGATTGATACAGGAGGCTAATCCAGCGGCGGAAGTTGGTTTCGAATCCAGCTGCCTGCAGGACAGCCGCCAGATACCGATGGTCAACCCTATCAAATGCCTTGGACTGATCTAAATGGATCAGCGCGGCTTCGTCGTCGTCTTTTATCCCCTCTATGATCGTGCGTATCAGATGCAGGTTGCTCTGAATTGTTCGGCCCTTCACAGCACAAGTCTGCTCAGGTCCCAACAGAGACTCGGCAACTAATTGCAAACGATTTTGCAAGATCTTGGCCAAAATCTTTAACTCTGTGTTTAGCAGAGTTATGGGCCGGTAACCCTCTAGCTCCCTCCCCACACCCTTGCCTTTTCTCAACAGCGTGATCACACCCCTGGTGAACCGTTTGGGGATGGACCCCTGCCGGAACCAGTTGTTGAACACGACAGTCAAAATCGGGACAAAGATGTGCGACAGCCTCAAGTACAATTCATAGGGCAAACCATCGAGACCCGGCGATTTGCCACTGCCGACCTTCTTCAGCGCCGCGTAGACTTCGCCCTCCGTAATCTCTCCCTCGCAGCTAGCTGCATCAGCCGGCAAAAGCCGGGGGAAGTCAGCCAAATAGCTGCGAAACTCCTCATCACGGAGACCGGGCTCCTTGGTAAACAGGATCTCGAAATGCCGCCGAAACGCCTCGCACATGTCGTCAGTCGACCGCAGAGTGTGTCCCTCCGGGTTGCGAACCTCTCGAATGTACCGGTCGCCTCCGCGGCGAATTTCTTCCTTGCGCAGTTCTGCGCCCATATTCACAGCTTCGGAAGACATCTTGCTTAACTTATGTCTAACTACCTGGCCCATGTAACGATCGCTATTCGACCGGTCCACGGCCTCCTTAGCTATGGCTATCTCTAGGGGATCCCCACCAGCCACCGCCCGGGAGTAGTTAGCTCTAAGTGTCTTCACCTTGTCAGCCTTATCTAGTTTGAGCCGAATGCTGAACTGAGTGGTGAAAGACCTAATACTATCCTTAAGGTTATCCCACCACTTATTCCCGATGACTCCCCCAGTTAACGCCCGCTGCACTAAGTTAATTAGCTGGCGCCGGAAGTCCCGCCTGTCCAGTAAGGACACGTTGAACTTCCAGTAACCAGCCATTCTAACCCTATTTTCTAAATTTACCCGGGCACAAACGAGTTTGTGGTCCGAGTAACCTAGCCAGTGGAACGTGGGACAATCTAAGAAATCTAGTTCGGCTTCACGAACTAACATTCTATCAAGGTAGCTAGCCACCTTGGTAGAAGGCCAACTATTAGCCCACGTCCACATTCTCCCGCCCTTGTGATCGGCCCGGTATCTATCGACTAGACCGAAGTCCTCGATGAGATCGACCAAGCTACGATCACGTTCCTTCCCTCTAGCTCCCCGCCCTCTATCCAACTTGGGGTTCAGGATGGCATTCCAGTCCCCCACTAAGACGAGTCGCTTGGAATCCACCAGGAAGGGCTCCAACCGCCGAAAAAACGAGACGCGCTCCTCCTGGTCGTTGGGCGCATAAACCGCAACCAGACGAAACGCATTGCTTTTCACTGCAATATCGGCCACGATCAGCCGGCCCTCGGCACCGACATGGACAAGATCCACCTTCGCGTCCAGGGTACGCTTGACCAGCAAAGACACTCCTCTGGCCAGCCGGTTCCCATATGCTGAATAGACGACGAAGTCGTTAGACAGCACACAAGCATCGACCTTGCAAACAAAGTGAGTCTCTTGGATCGCGGCGACATCCACGCCGAAGGACAAGAGGTCCCGGAGCAGGCGGGCAGCCTTACTCCGATCCCTAAGGCCCTTCACGTTCATACTGGCTAACTTAATTGACATCGTTTAGACCTGAAAAGAGAAAGCAGAAAATTACTTCTGGTCACATACAGAGCGAAAATCTATGGGAGTAGGGACCCCGACGGATTGTCCAAGGTTTCCTGTACCAATATCGGACGTAATTCGTCCGTCCTGGACAATGCCGCCGACGTCCGTAGGGAATGTTAGCTTTACAGCCCTATATAAAGATGGGTGGAGGATGACGGGGACCCTCCCGGCACAGAAATGTGAAAGCCGCTGAAGATATTTTGTGCCCGTTTGGGCCATTTTTATGTTTGGAAAGGCCTCGACGGCCCCCTGCACAAATTCCCAGGCTTTTGTTCTGCTACCCCCGGTATTTCTGATTAAGGTCAGTACCCCGGGGGCCCCTGGGAAATTGGCAGGGTCCTCGATAGACTTTCCGTCTATGTTTTTCAATTTGAATAGAGGCCTTAGGAGGGCCTTCTTCTGAGAAGAAAGGTCCCTCTCTAAGGCCTGTCTGTCTATTTTGCAAACATCTCCTTTTGCGAAAATGTTCTTGTTTTTCTCCCGTTTCGGGGAGGGTTTTTCAGGATTCGGGGATGGAATCGGGGAGGGAATATCAGCTGCAGGGGAGGAAGTTTCTGATTGGGTGGAGGGGTGTGGGAGGTGTGGGGGGAGGAGAAGTTATTTTTCTTATCGGGGAGGTGGACTTACTCCTCCCCTCAAGAGACACAGTTCTGGTGGGTGATGTAGGGGCGGATTGGGTTCTGGTACTTTCCTTTACCCTCTCCGCTCTGCCTCGTTCCTGCACTTCCTTCTTTCCCTTTTTTTGGGTCACCTCCTCATCCTCCTCCCGTCCTCTCTTCAACGATAAGGAACGGGGGGGAGGCATTTCCACCTCCATTACTTCTTGTTGTTGCTGCTGCTGCTGCTCTCTCCGTTGACTTTGTTGTTGTTGCTTTTGCTGTTGTTGATGTTGCTGCTTTGCCTCCCCACGAGGCTTCTTCTTCTCGGGAGACGGGGTCTTGTCATGTTGTGGAGGAGGGGAAGCAACTTTCTTCCCCCTCCTGACCACCTCCGTCCATTCACCGCCTTTTCCTTCGGGTTTTCCTTCGGGTTTTCCTTCGGGTTTTTTTTCCGGAGGGACTGTTGCTTTTGCCACCGGCGGTGTTGCCGGTGTCACCTCCTTCTCTTGCGGTTTCCTTGCCGGACACATTTTGAATGTGTGTCCGGCCAGACCACACGCCCAGCAGTGCGGCTTCCTTCCTTCCACTACCACAAACAACTTTCTTCCTCTACAGAGCAAAATGTCTGGGACCTTCAAAAAATTTTCGCGGTCAACCACCACACTAACACATATATCTTCCGTGGCCACACCGGCCTTGCTGGTTATGCGTGCCACCTCTTCTACTGCGCCGAAAGTAGCAAAAAATGCTCCGACATGGTCACAGGAAATGTCCACCGGCACGCCATGTATAGTGATTTTTGTTTTTCTCGTACCAAGGTACTCGGTCTGAAACCGAATACCTTTTGCTGTTAGTACATTTCCTGCCAGATCCATCGCCTCCCCCTCCGAGCCCAGCAAGATGTCCCACATTGCACGGGACCTTCTTGCCAGTACGCAAGGTACAATGTCCAGGGCTTTCAAGGCTTCTTCCATGTTCTCCCTACTAACAGCAATAAATTTTCGCGTTTTTTCATCGGCTGTCAGTAGAGAGATTGTCTTCTTTGCCACTACATTCACCACTTCTGGTATTGCTACCAATTCATTTTCCTTGATGTATTCCTGGTACTTTTCCCGCATTTGCGAATAGTACTTAGCATCTTTTGTTACTGGGGCCTTTTTCCATGCCGTCGGTGATGGAGTTACCGCCGGCATGCCCACAGCAGAAGTAGACGGCTGGGGAGACGAAGCCATAGCTTGGCTTGCCCCCCCTCACAAACACAAAAAGTTTTTACAAAAAAGTTCACCAAAGCGCCACGCGCAACAAAGACAGAACAAAACAAGGTACAAAACAGGTACTCACAAAAACTCCGTGTAACAGAAAAAACGTACAGTAATCCAATTTTTTTTTTAAGAAATCAAAACCGGCGGCGAGGCGCGCTCTGTTTCGAACAACGGCTCGTCAGGGCAGTATTTATTTTGTATGAAATACAAAATTATGGCACAAGGCCAAGGGGGAGGGGGAGAGGTTGGTTCTCACTTAACTATCCTATACCTAGCTAAACACTATCACGACCCATTCACTCGTTACAATTTGCACAGTCACCAAAAGAACCCATCCATCTACTCCCAATCCTTCGTACACCACAATGCCAGAAACTTACAAGGGACACCTAAAAAGTGGGGAAATTAACCCGTGACAATAAAAATGTATTTATATACAATATAATATATACAATATAATGTAAAATATTTAATGAAAATGCAATGATGGGAGGGGGATGAACCCAAAAATAAACTAAAAATACAACAAATTCTGAACTAAAATAATAATCAATGTTAGTAAGAACCGACCATCCCAGAAAAAAGAGTGGCCGCTGTATTCCGCCCAATGGCGAAATCAAGAAGCACACTCGCTAAGGGAGTGGGGAGGGGGGTAAAAAATTAGCGGAAAGGGACAATAAAAGGCTGAACCAGCCGAGATAAAAAGAGACCAAAACAAACTGGGGAGGTTGGGAATCTCGGCATGGATTATAACAAAAGAGAAAGCCGGGTACAGGCTAGGAACACATTCATTCACTTTAACTAGGTACACAAGAGAGAACTAGCTTAACCAGGGGAGGGTTCCAGAGGAATCCACCCCGATGTAACCAGCAGATCTAAAAGAGAAAATCAAGATTAGCCCCGTTCAAACGAACCAGGCTCGCCACATTTACCCACCTTTTGCTAAAGTCTGTCGAAGTCAAACGTTTCCAATCAGTTCTAATCTTTATTTTGAGCTGATGCTCAAAATAACAGATCAGATCCTGATGTGAAAGACGCTGACCTCGCAAGACTTCCTCCAATCGCGTCGTCCAAATCACCATTCGAGCCGTGGCTAGCAGCGACAGAAACACCATACGCTTCATCCCAGAGAACGGGGGCGACACATTATCACAGGCGAATGCACGATCAATGAGCACAAGCTCTCGCGGCTCGATACGAGCAGTCAACTCGCCGACCCGGTCCCATAGAGGGCGAACCCGCGAACAATGGTAGAAGGCGTGCGAAGCCGTTTCTTCCAAGCCAAGGTTGCAGCGTTCACAATCTGGCAAATCCGCCAGGCCCCATATGAAGGCCATGTCATTGAGAGGCAAGCGATTCCGAGCTAATCGCCAGGTGAGCGAAAACTCAGAGTTGTTGAGATAATCACTCCCTGGCGCCCAAGACCAGAACGAGCGAAACTCGTCCTCCGACAAGCGCAGCACATCACGTAGTGAATCCTTTGCGACGCCCTCCACTAACCCACGATAGAAGACTCTCCTAGGCCGTGAAAGGTCACTGGACCGTGGAATGGCCCGCAGGGCCGCCAGACATTCGAGGAGAAAACTCGATCGCTCTCGAGGCTTACGGCACCGCCTCAAGATGGGGGGAGTGATAGTAAGTCTAGGGAACATGTCCCTCACTATCCCCCTAAGCAATGAGTCTTCGGAAATCGCTCGCCTGAGAAAAACCAACCTCGACGCAACCTTATGGCCCATCAGGTATGGCATTCCCAGGCCCCCATGACACGGACGTTGGTAACAGACACGTTTGTCGACATAGTGTTTGCGTCCTCTCCATAAAATGGAGAATAGCAAACGCTCGATCGCCTTCTTATGCCGCTTACAAAGTGGAAGTACTGACAACTGGTAAAGGATGATGGGAAAGACGTATGTAGCACACGCCTCAGCCATACCCTTTAAGGACAACCTCCTTCGGCGCCAAATCTTGGCCGACGCGCCTACCTTTGCCAGTACTTCAGACCAATTTTTCTCCAACTGTAGGTCGGGCCCGAACCACACTCCAAGAATGCAGACCGGGCCGTCCGTCCAGTCGAAGGGCCCCGGGAGGGTCAGACCCTTCCAGGCGCCTAACCGCAAGCCGGACGACTTGTTGCGGTTAATCTTGGCCCCTGTCACCTGTTCGTACCGTTCAAGCGCCTTCTGTACCACCTCGATGTCCCTGCGGGAGGACACGAAAGTAGTGACGTCATCGGCGTACGCGGAAACCCTGGCTCGAGCACCACCAGGGACAGCGATTCCACGTAGGGCCGGACTGCACGCCCTGTCCCTTAGCCGGCGAAGGAGGGGCTCCAACGCCAAAGCATAAAGTAGGGGCGACAGTGGACAACCCTGTCGGACCGACCTAGACAGCGCCAGAACGCCCGACAACTTTCCGTTCACCTGTACCACAGCCGTCGGGGATTGATACAGGAGGCTAATCCAGCGGCGGAAGTTGGTTTCGAATCCAGCTGCCTGCAGGACAGCCGCCAGATACCGATGGTCAACCCTATCAAATGCCTTGGACTGATCTAAATGGATCAGCGCGGCTTCGTCGTCGTCTTTTATCCCCTCTATGATCGTGCGTATCAGATGCAGGTTGCTCTGAATTGTTCGGCCCTTCACAGCACAAGTCTGCTCAGGTCCCAACAGAGACTCGGCAACTAATTGCAAACGATTTTGCAAGATCTTGGCCAAAATCTTTAACTCTGTGTTTAGCAGAGTTATGGGCCGGTAACCCTCTAGCTCCCTCCCCACACCCTTGCCTTTTCTCAACAGCGTGATCACACCCCTGGTGAACCGTTTGGGGATGGACCCCTGCCGGAACCAGTTGTTGAACACGACAGTCAAAATCGGGACAAAGATGTGCGACAGCCTCAAGTACAATTCATAGGGCAAACCATCGAGACCCGGCGATTTGCCACTGCCGACCTTCTTCAGCGCCGCGTAGACTTCGCCCTCCGTAATCTCTCCCTCGCAGCTAGCTGCATCAGCCGGCAAAAGCCGGGGGAAGTCAGCCAAATAGCTGCGAAACTCCTCATCACGGAGACCGGGCTCCTTGGTAAACAGGATCTCGAAATGCCGCCGAAACGCCTCGCACATGTCGTCAGTCGACCGCAGAGTGTGTCCCTCCGGGTTGCGAACCTCTCGAATGTACCGGTCGCCTCCGCGGCGAATTTCTTCCTTGCGCAGTTCTGCGCCCATATTCACAGCTTCGGAAGACATCTTGCTTAACTTATGTCTAACTACCTGGCCCATGTAACGATCGCTATTCGACCGGTCCACGGCCTCCTTAGCTATGGCTATCTCTAGGGGATCCCCACCAGCCACCGCCCGGGAGTAGTTAGCTCTAAGTGTCTTCACCTTGTCAGCCTTATCTAGTTTGAGCCGAATGCTGAACTGAGTGGTGAAAGACCTAATACTATCCTTAAGGTTATCCCACCACTTATTCCCGATGACTCCCCCAGTTAACGCCCGCTGCACTAAGTTAATTAGCTGGCGCCGGAAGTCCCGCCTGTCCAGTAAGGACACGTTGAACTTCCAGTAACCAGCCATTCTAACCCTATTTTCTAAATTTACCCGGGCACAAACGAGTTTGTGGTCCGAGTAACCTAGCCAGTGGAACGTGGGACAATCTAAGAAATCTAGTTCGGCTTCACGAACTAACATTCTATCAAGGTAGCTAGCCACCTTGGTAGAAGGCCAACTATTAGCCCACGTCCACATTCTCCCGCCCTTGTGATCGGCCCGGTATCTATCGACTAGACCGAAGTCCTCGATGAGATCGACCAAGCTACGATCACGTTCCTTCCCTCTAGCTCCCCGCCCTCTATCCAACTTGGGGTTCAGGATGGCATTCCAGTCCCCCACTAAGACGAGTCGCTTGGAATCCACCAGGAAGGGCTCCAACCGCCGAAAAAACGAGACGCGCTCCTCCTGGTCGTTGGGCGCATAAACCGCAACCAGACGAAACGCATTGCTTTTCACTGCAATATCGGCCACGATCAGCCGGCCCTCGGCACCGACATGGACAAGATCCACCTTCGCGTCCAGGGTACGCTTGACCAGCAAAGACACTCCTCTGGCCAGCCGGTTCCCATATGCTGAATAGACGACAAAGTCGTTAGACAGCACACAAGCATCGACCTTGCAAACAAAGTGAGTCTCTTGGATCGCGGCGACATCCACGCCGAAGGACAAGAGGTCCCGGAGCAGGCGGGCCGCCTTACTCCGATCCCTAAGGCCCTTCACGTTCATACTGGCTAACTTAATTGACATCGTTTAGACCTGAAAAGAGAAAGCAGAAAATTACTTCTGGTCACATACAGAGCGAAAATCTATGGGAGTAGGGACCCCGACGGATTGTCCAAGGTTTCCTGTACCAATATCGGACGTAATTCGTCCGTCCTGGACAATGCCGCCGACGTCCGTAGGGAATGTTAGCTTTACAGCCCTATATAAAGATGGGTGGAGGATGACGGGGACCCTCCCGGCACAGAAATGTGAAAGCCGCTGAAGATATTTTGTGCCCGTTTGGGCCATTTTTATGTTTGGAAAGGCCTCGACGGCCCCCTGCACAAATTCCCAGGCTTTTGTTCTGCTACCCCCGGTATTTCTGATTAAGGTCAGTACCCCGGGGGCCCCTGGGAAATTGGCAGGGTCCTCGATAGACTTTCCGTCTATGTTTTTCAATTTGAATAGAGGCCTTAGGAGGGCCTTCTTCTGAGAAGAAAGGTCCCTCTCTAAGGCCTGTCTGTCTATTTTGCAAACATCTCCTTTTGCGAAAATGTTCTTGTTTTTCTCCCGTTTCGGGGAGGGTTTTTCAGGATTCGGGGATGGAATCGGGGAGGGAATATCAGCTGCAGGGGAGGAAGTTTCTGATTGGGTGGAGGGTGTGGGAGGTGTGGGGGGAGGAGAAGTTATTTTTCTTATAGGGGAGGTGGACTTACTCCTCCCCTCAAGAGACACAGTTCTGGTGGGTGATGTAGGGGCGGATTGGGTTCTGGTACTTTCCTTTACCCTCTCCGCTCTGCCTCGTTCCTGCACTTCCTTCTTTCCCTTTTTTTGGGTCACCTCCTCATCCTCCTCCCGTCCTCTCTTCAACGATAAGGAACGGGGGGGAGGCATTTCCACCTCCATTACTTCTTGTTGTTGCTGCTGCTGCTGCTCTCTCCGTTGACTTTGTTGTTGTTGCTTTTGCTGTTGTTGATGTTGCTGCTTTGCCTCCCCACGAGGCTTCTTCTTCTCGGGAGACGGGGTCTTGTCATGTTGTGGAGGAGGGGAAGCAACTTTCTTCCCCCTCCTGACCACCTCCGTCCATTCACCGCCTTTTCCTTCGGGTTTTCCTTCGGGTTTTCCTTCGGGTTTTTTTTCCGGAGGGACTGTTGCTTTTGCCACCGGCGGTGTTGCCGGTGTCACCTCCTTCTCTTGCGGTTTCCTTGCCGGACACATTTTGAATGTGTGTCCGGCCAGACCACACGCCCAGCAGTGCGGCTTCCTTCCTTCCACTACCACAAACAACTTTCTTCCTCTACAGAGCAAAATGTCTGGGACCTTCAAAAAATTTTCGCGGTCAACCACCACACTAACACATATATCTTCCGTGGCCACACCGGCCTTGCTGGTTATGCGTGCCACCTCTTCTACTGCGCCGAAAGTAGCAAAAAATGCTCCGACATGGTCACAGGAAATGTCCACCGGCACGCCATGTATAGTGATTTTTGTTTTTCTCGTACCAAGGTACTCGGTCTGAAACCGAATACCTTTTGCTGTTAGTACATTTCCTGCCAGATCCATCGCCTCCCCCTCCGAGCCCAGCAAGATGTCCCACATTGCACGGGACCTTCTTGCCAGTACGCAAGGTACAATGTCCAGGGCTTTCAAGGCTTCTTCCATGTTCTCCCTACTAACAGCAATAAATTTTCGCGTTTTTTCATCGGCTGTCAGTAGAGAGATTGTCTTCTTTGCCACTACATTCACCACTTCTGGTATTGCTACCAATTCATTTTCCTTGATGTATTCCTGGTACTTTTCCCGCATTTGCGAATAGTACTTAGCATCTTTTGTTACTGGGGCCTTTTTCCATGCCGTCGGTGATGGAGTTACCGCCGGCATGCCCACAGCAGAAGTAGACGGCTGGGGAGACGAAGCCATAGCTTGGCTTGCCCCCCCTCACAAACACAAAAAGTTTTTACAAAAAAGTTCACCAAAGCGCCACGCGCAACAAAGACAGAACAAAACAAGGTACAAAACAGGTACTCACAAAAACTCCGTGTAACAGAAAAAACGTACAGTAATCCAATTTTTTTTTTTAAGAAATCAAAACCGGCGGCGAGGCGCGCTCTGTTTCGAACAACGGCTCGTCAGGGCTGAATTTATTTTGTATAAAATACAAAATTATGGCACAAGGCCTAAAAGGGGAGGGGGAGAGGTTGGTTCTCACTTAACTATCCTATACCTAGCTAAACACTATCACGACCCATTCACTCGTTACAATTTGCACAGTCACCAAAAGAACCCATCCATCTACTCCCAATCCTTCTTACACCACAATGCCAGAAACTTACAAGGGACACCTAAAAAGTGGGGAAATTAACCCATGACAATAAAAATGTATTTATGTACAATATAATATATACAATATAATGTAAAATATTTCATGAAAAATGAAATGATGGGAGGGGGATGAACCCAAAAATAAACTAAAAATACAACAAAATTTTTTCCTTAACGAAAATAATAATCAATGTTAGTAAGAACCGTCCATCCCAGAAAACAGAGTGGCCGCTGTATTCCGCCAACCGGCGAAATCAAGAAGCACACTCGCTAAGGGAGTGGAGAGGGGGGTAAAAAATTAGCGGAATGGGACAATAAAAGGCTGAACCAGCCGAGATAAACGGAGACCAAAACAAACTGGGGAGGTTGGGAATCTCGACATGGATCATAACAAAAGAGAAAGCCGGGTACAGGCTAGGAACACATTCATTCACTTTAACTAGGTACACAAGAGAGAACTAGCTTAACCAGGGGAGGGTTCCAGAGGAATCCACCCCGATGTAACCAGCAGATCTAAAAGAGAAAATCAAGATTAGCCCCGTTCAAGCGAACCAGGCTCGCCACATTTACCCACCTTTTGCTAAAGTCTGTCGAAGTCAAACGTTTCCAATCAGTTCTAATCTTTATTTTGAGCTGATGCTCAAAATAACAGATCAGATCCTGATGTGAAAGGCGCCGACCTCGCAAGACTTCCTCCATTCGCGTCGTCCAAATCACCATTCGAGCCGTGGCTAGCAGCGACAGAAACACCATACGCTTCATCCCAGAGAACGGGGGCGACACATTATCACAGGCGAATGCACGATCAATGAGCACAAGCTCTCGCGGCTCGATACGAGCAGTCAACTCGCCGACCCGGTCCCATAGAGGGCGAACCCGCGAACAATGGTAGAAGGCGTGCGAAGCCGTTTCTTCCAAGCCAAGGTTGCAGCGTTCACAATCTGGCAAATCCGCCAGGCCCCATATGAAGGCCATGTCATTGAGAGGCAAGCGATTCCGAGCTAATCGCCAGGTGAGCGAAAACTCAGAGTTGTTGAGATAATCACTCCCTGGCGCCCAAGACCAGAACGAGCGAAACTCGTCCTCCGACAAGCGCAGCACATCACGTAGTGAATCCTTTGCGACGCCCTCCACTAACCCACGATAGAAGACTCTCCTAGGCCGTGAAAGGTCACTGGACCGTGGAATGGCCCGCAGGGCCGCCAGACATTCGAGGAGAAAACTCGATCGCTCTCGAGGCTTACGGCACCGCCTCAAGATGGGGGGAGTGATAGTAAGTCTAGGGAACATGTCCCTCACTATCCCCCTAAGCAATGAGTCTTCGGAAATCGCTCGCCTGAGAAAAACCAACCTTGACGCAACCTTATGGCCCATCAGGTATGGCATTCCCAGGCCCCCATGACACGGACGTTGGTAACAGACACGTTTGTCGACATAGTGTTTGCGTCCTCTCCATAAAATGGAGAATAGCAAACGCTCGATCGCCTTCTTATGCCGTTTACAAAGTGGAAGTACTGACAACTGGTAAAGGATAATGGGAAAGACGTATGTAGCACACGCCTCAGCCATACCCTTTAAGGACAAATTCCTTCGGCGCCAAATCTTGGCCGACGCGCCTACCTTTGCCAGTACTTCAGACCAATTTTTCTCCAACTGTAGGTCGGGCCCGAACCACACTCCAAGAATGCAGACCGGGCCGTCCGTCCAGTCGAAGGGCCCCGGGAGGGTCAGACCCTTCCAGGCGCCTAACCGCAAGCCGGACGACTTGTTGCGGTTAATCTTGGCCCCTGTCACCTGTTCGTACCGTTCAAGCGCCTTCTGTACCACCTCGATGTCCCTGCGGGAGGACACGAAAGTAGTGACGTCATCGGCGTACGCGGAAACCCTGGCTCGAGCACCACCAGGGACAGCGATTCCACGTAGGGCCGGACTGCACGCCCTGTCCCTTAGCCGGCGAAGGAGGGGCTCCAACGCCAAAGCATAAAGTAGGGGCGACAGTGGACAACCCTGTCGGACCGACCTAGACAGCGCCAGAACGCCCGACAACTTTCCGTTCACCTGTACCACAGCCGTCGGGGATTGATACAGGAGGCTAATCCAGCGGCGGAAGTTGGTTTCGAATCCAGCTGCCTGCAGGACAGCCGCCAGATACCGATGGTCAACCCTATCAAATGCCTTGGACTGATCTAAATGGATCAGCGCGGCTTCGTCGTCGTCTTTTATCCCCTCTATGATCGTGCGTATCAGATGCAGGTTGCTCTGAATTGTTCGGCCCTTCACAGCACAAGTCTGCTCAGGTCCCAACAGAGACTCGGCAACTAATTGCAAACGATTTTGCAAGATCTTGGCCAAAATCTTTAACTCTGTGTTTAGCAGAGTTATGGGCCGGTAACCCTCTAGCTCCCTCCCCACACCCTTGCCTTTTCTCAACAGCGTGATCACACCCCTGGTGAACCGTTTGGGGATGGACCCCTGCCGGAACCAGTTGTTGAACACGACAGTCAAAATCGGGACAAAGATGTGCGACAGCCTCAAGTACAATTCATAGGGCAAACCATCGAGACCCGGCGATTTGCCACTGCCGACCTTCTTCAGCGCCGCGTAGACTTCGCCCTCCGTAATCTCTCCCTCGCAGCTAGCTGCATCAGCCGGCAAAAGCCGGGGGAAGTCAGCCAAATAGCTGCGAAACTCCTCATCACGGAGACCGGGCTCCTTGGTAAACAGGATCTCGAAATGCCGCCGAAACGCCTCGCACATGTCGTCAGTCGACCGCAGAGTGTGTCCCTCCGGGTTGCGAACCTCTCGAATGTACCGGTCGCCTCCGCGGCGAATTTCTTCCTTGCGCAGTTCTGCGCCCATATTCACAGCTTCGGAAGACATCTTGCTTAACTTATGTCTAACTACCTGGCCCATGTAACGATCGCTATTCGACCGGTCCACGGCCTCCTTAGCTATGGCTATCTCTAGGGGATCCCCACCAGCCACCGCCCGGGAGTAGTTAGCTCTAAGTGTCTTCACCTTGTCAGCCTTATCTAGTTTGAGCCGAATGCTGAACTGAGTGGTGAAAGACCTAATACTATCCTTAAGGTTATCCCACCACTTATTCCCGATGACTCCCCCAGTTAACGCCCGCTGCACTAAGTTAATTAGCTGGCGCCGGAAGTCCCGCCTGTCCAGTAAGGACACGTTGAACTTCCAGTAACCAGCCATTCTAACCCTATTTTCTAAATTTACCCGGGCACAAACGAGTTTGTGGTCCGAGTAACCTAGCCAGTGGAACGTGGGACAATCTAAGAAATCTAGTTCGGCTTCACGAACTAACATTCTATCAAGGTAGCTAGCCACCTTGGTAGAAGGCCAACTATTAGCCCACGTCCACATTCTCCCGCCCTTGTGATCGGCCCGGTATCTATCGACTAGACCGAAGTCCTCGATGAGATCGACCAAGCTACGATCACGTTCCTTCCCTCTAGCTCCCCGCCCTCTATCCAACTTGGGGTTCAGGATGGCATTCCAGTCCCCCACTAAGACGAGTCGCTTGGAATCCACCAGGAAGGGCTCCAACCGCCGAAAAAACGAGACGCGCTCCTCCTGGTCGTTGGGCGCATAAACCGCAACCAGACGAAACGCATTGCTTTTCACTGCAATATCGGCCACGATCAGCCGGCCCTCGGCACCGACATGGACAAGATCCACCTTCGCGTCCAGGGTACGCTTGACCAGCAAAGACACTCCTCTGGCCAGCCGGTTCCCATATGCTGAATAGACGACAAAGTCGTTAGACAGCACACAAGCATCGACCTTGCAAACAAAGTGAGTCTCTTGGATCGCGGCGACATCCACGCCGAAGGACAAGAGGTCCCGGAGCAGGCGGGCCGCCTTACTCCGATCCCTAAGGCCCTTCACGTTCATACTGGCTAACTTAATTGACATCGTTTAGACCTGAAAAGAGAAAGCAGAAAATTACTTCTGGTCACATACAGAGCGAAAATCTATGGGAGTAGGGACCCCGACGGATTGTCCAAGGTTTCCTGTACCAATATCGGACGTAATTCGTCCGTCCTGGACAATGCCGCCGACGTCCGTAGGGAATGTTAGCTTTACAGCCCTATATAAAGATGGGTGGAGGATGACGGGGACCCTCCCGGCACAGAAATGTGAAAGCCGCTGAAGATATTTTGTGCCCGTTTGGGCCATTTTTATGTTTGGAAAGGCCTCGACGGCCCCCTGCACAAATTCCCAGGCTTTTGTTCTGCTACCCCCGGTATTTCTGATTAAGGTCAGTACCCCGGGGGCCCCTGGGAAATTGGCAGGGTCCTCGATAGACTTTCCGTCTATGTTTTTCAATTTGAATAGAGGCCTTAGGAGGGCCTTCTTCTGAGAAGAAAGGTCCCTCTCTAAGGCCTGTCTGTCTATTTTGCAAACATCTCCTTTTGCGAAAATGTTCTTGTTTTTCTCCCGTTTCGGGGAGGGTTTTTCAGGATTCGGGGATGGAATCGGGGAGGGAATATCAGCTGCAGGGGAGGAAGTTTCTGATTGGGTGGAGGGTGTGGGAGGTGTGGGGGGAGGAGAAGTTATTTTTCTTATAGGGGAGGTGGACTTACTCCTCCCCTCAAGAGACACAGTTCTGGTGGGTGATGTAGGGGCGGATTGGGTTCTGGTACTTTCCTTTACCCTCTCCGCTCTGCCTCGTTCCTGCACTTCCTTCTTTCCCTTTTTTTGGGTCACCTCCTCATCCTCCTCCCGTCCTCTCTTCAACGATAAGGAACGGGGGGGAGGCATTTCCACCTCCATTACTTCTTGTTGTTGCTGCTGCTGCTGCTCTCTCCGTTGACTTTGTTGTTGTTGCTTTTGCTGTTGTTGATGTTGCTGCTTTGCCTCCCCACGAGGCTTCTTCTTCTCGGGAGACGGGGTCTTGTCATGTTGTGGAGGAGGGGAAGCAACTTTCTTCCCCCTCCTGACCACCTCCGTCCATTCACCGCCTTTTCCTTCGGGTTTTCCTTCGGGTTTTCCTTCGGGTTTTTTTTCCGGAGGGACTGTTGCTTTTGCCACCGGCGGTGTTGCCGGTGTCACCTCCTTCTCTTGCGGTTTCCTTGCCGGACACATTTTGAATGTGTGTCCGGCCAGACCACACGCCCAGCAGTGCGGCTTCCTTCCTTCCACTACCACAAACAACTTTCTTCCTCTACAGAGCAAAATGTCTGGGACCTTCAAAAAATTTTCGCGGTCAACCACCACACTAACACATATATCTTCCGTGGCCACACCGGCCTTGCTGGTTATGCGTGCCACCTCTTCTACTGCGCCGAAAGTAGCAAAAAATGCTCCGACATGGTCACAGGAAATGTCCACCGGCACGCCATGTATAGTGATTTTTGTTTTTCTCGTACCAAGGTACTCGGTCTGAAACCGAATACCTTTTGCTGTTAGTACATTTCCTGCCAGATCCATCGCCTCCCCCTCCGAGCCCAGCAAGATGTCCCACATTGCACGGGACCTTCTTGCCAGTACGCAAGGTACAATGTCCAGGGCTTTCAAGGCTTCTTCCATGTTCTCCCTACTAACAGCAATAAATTTTCGCGTTTTTTCATCGGCTGTCAGTAGAGAGATTGTCTTCTTTGCCACTACATTCACCACTTCTGGTATTGCTACCAATTCATTTTCCTTGATGTATTCCTGGTACTTTTCCCGCATTTGCGAATAGTACTTAGCATCTTTTGTTACTGGGGCCTTTTTCCATGCCGTCGGTGATGGAGTTACCGCCGGCATGCCCACAGCAGAAGTAGACGGCTGGGGAGACGAAGCCATAGCTTGGCTTGCCCCCCCTCACAAACACAAAAAGTTTTTACAAAAAAGTTCACCAAAGCGCCACGCGCAACAAAGACAGAACAAAACAAGGTACAAAACAGGTACTCACAAAAACTCCGTGTAACAGAAAAAACGTACAGTAATCCAATTTTTTTTTTAAGAAATCAAAACCGGCGGCGAGGCGCGCTCTGTTTCGAACAACGGCTCGTCAGGGCAAAGACAAACCAAGGACTAATCAAATAAATAGACACCACCAAACAAAGACTAACAGACCAGCCTACTCGAGGGGGGAGGGGGAGGTAAAAAAAAAAAAACAAAGAAAAAATAGCCAAAGACTCTAAGCAAGAAATTTAGCTTTATGGAATCTACACCTATTCAGTATTTCAGTTTTGGCATTAATAAGGTTGTGAGCAGGTTCGAATCTAGCTATCGCTAACTTCTCCTCATCACATAACCTACAAAATTTACTGCCTTTGCTAATGTTAGGGCATTTTTTTATTATTTCCCATTTCAAAATGGGGTCTCTTTTAGTTTTAGTTTTTATGTCCCATACCTAGCTGGATAAAGTCGTGCTGTGTTTATACTTCTCATTTTTAAAGGAGGTTTTATGATTGTAAAACCTAATTTTAAAATTATCATGCGTAGCTCCTATGTATGTTTTAGGCTTTTTATCATTTTCATTAATGTAAACTAACTTTATAAACTACATTTACTTGATTACAATTACCTCTAATGGGACAGTCGGATTTAATTCTACAATTACAATTATTTTTGTTGCAGGTATTAGTACTAGGAATATTGGTATTACTTTTCAATTTACTTTTATTGGTATTATTAATTATTTTACCAATATTAGGTAAGCAAGAGTAACTTAGTTTAATAGTGTTCCTATTAAATATTTTTTTAAGTTTACTATCAGAGTTAAAATGTTTATCTATTAGGTTAAAAAACATTTTGCCTATTTTAGATTTAACTTCATTATTGTATGGGGGGTTAAACCATATAATATTTCTGGATCTGTTGTTATTGGTTTTTTTAGTAATATTTTGGTCAGAAAATTTTAGCGTTTGCGAATGTCCACTTTTTATTAGTGCAGTTTGGTAAATTTTCTTGTATTTATCGAAAATTTCACTATTGGAAGAGTTGGTGGACAATCTAACGGCTATACTATTAGGGATACTTCTAAGAATATGCATAGGGTGATTAGAATTTTTATTAACATAATTGGAGGTGTAATTATTTTTGACGTATGGCGATATACATTCGTTATTAAGATTTAATGTTATATCCAAGTAATTAACAATTTTAATGTTATGTTCTATTTCTATCTCTAACTTATAAGCTTTAAAAAATTTTTGCAATTCTTTTCTAAATTTATCTCCTATTCTAGGTGTACATTTATCTATTATACTTAATCCGTCGTCCCGGTATAAACCGTGGTTATGGAAATCAATTATGGCGTTAAGTTTATGGAGCAGTAGGCAACCTATCAGCTCCGCCCCATCATATGCCCCCATAGGATTATCAAGCCCCTGGGCATCAGTTTTTTTTACCCATATCTCATCATTAAAATATAGTAGTGTTTTGCGGCAGTGCCAAATTATTTCTAACTCTGCTTCTTTTATATCATTATATTCTTTAGCTAACTCCAACGCTTCTGAAAGTAGTTCAGCTGTTATGGTGGGGTAGAAATCTTTAATGTCGTATTTGATAAATGCTGAGTTCTTATTGAAATTTAGTGATTTAAACCATTTAATGCAGTCACCAGTTGATTTCCACTGGTTTATGTTAAGGAACATACGTAAGTTATTGCAGATATTTTGAATAATAATTTTACTTATTTTACCAAGCTCCGTCTTAGTTGGGTTTATAAGTCTAAATTCGGGGTGGTTAGGAAATGAATTTTTATGGTCTTTGACCGTAAGAAAACAATTCTTTAGGTTTATTTTTTCCACCCTGTTATGCAGGTTAAATTTAGCTACCAATGACGTGGCTTCGTTGTTTATGTTAGAAATAATATTCGGTGCTATTTTTCTATAATGTTTAATCACCGAATTTTTTAATTCACTGTTAAATTGTTCTTTAGGTATTGAATATAAATTAGCGGACTTATCACTTTTAATGTAAATATTGCCGTTATTTTTACATGACTTTAAAGTATCATTAAGCTGTTTCTGGAAAGAATTTTGCCTTAATTGTTTGGTGGTGTCTATTTATTTGATTAGCCCTTGGTTTGCCTTTGCCCTGACGAGCCGTTGTGTGAAACCGCGGTAGGTTTTGGCGATCTTGTGATTTTTTACATATATATATATATATCAAGAAAGTGAAAGAACACGTAGACCAAAACCCACTGTTGAAGCATTTACTTTTATAGTAGGTGCTCGATACAGAATAGAGCCTAACATTGCAGTTCTGCTATTACACTGGTTTATAAAAGCACACAAAAAATTTCATATTACGGAACAACATGGACAACAATGATACGTTAAAATAAATGGTGAAAATGGTTCACCTTGAAAACACAAGACGAATTCATAACTATTTAAAGAATGGAGGAACAAAAGTTGTAGAATATACTTTTAGGTGTATCAATATTGTTCAATCAAAAATGAGAATTAGGTACCTATGGAGTTGAAGATCTAGGTCACGATGGAAGCATTCACCAGCTTAAACAAGGAAATCTCCCAGAAGATCTGTAAGAGATTCCGAAGTTGTCTTGAGGCTGTGGTTGAAGCCAATGGCGATTTTATTGAATAACTTTAATATTTAGTATTTCAAGATATTTTTGTGTAATTTTGGTGAATATATTTTTAAAATGAGATGTCAGTGTTGCTTTTAATTTTGCGTCATTTTACTCATCGCACACTGTAAATATCACTTCAGACGTTGTTTTACTGAATACTCGTATTTGAGTAACGGCTTCGTTCATTTATTAAACAGTATATTTACTTTCGTTTACCGCCCTGAAATAAATAAATATATATACTGTTTACGAAAACACTTTTATAAATTTATACCCGTTGAACAGGGGCAAGGTCTAGGGAACCATTAGTCCCCACATTTTTTTGAAATTGAGATCGAAATTTTTTTTTAATCCTTTCAACTCAAGCAAGGCGGTACCGACACTAATGTGCAGGAGGCTACATAAGCGAGTTAAAGTTTTAGACAGGAAAAGAGTGAAAGCAAAAACGAACCAGCTACAGAAGGAGAAAGAGAAAGCGCAAGGGAAGGATATGAAAACAGGAGTGAAGACAGTTACGTAGGTAGAGAGAAAGGAAAAGAACAAGAATCACGGGGTAATGTGGAATGGGCTGGAGTTAAGTAGATAAGAGATGGGAATTGACTTTGCATTTAAATTCTTGGAGATTATAGCCGTCAGGAAAGCAAATATATGTAAGGGAGTTCCACAGGCTGGAAGCTCGAGAAAAGAAGCTGCTGGAGTAGAATTCTCGCCTGCATTTGGTTGATCTAACTGTAAAAGTGTGAGACCTTGTTGCCAGTCTGGTTGCCCGAGTAAATTCTTGTGGAGGGGGCACCAGTAACCTAAGAACTAAACAAAAAAAAACAAAAACAAAAAGAAACAAAAACGAAATCTCACTGATTTCAATCAATGCCAACTTGTTTGCAATTTCAATTATTTTTAGAAAATCATGATTGCCATTATGTTTCAAACTAAATAATAAAACTCATTTTTAGTTTTATCTCTATATTATAATGTTTAAAAATTATTAACAATAACTTCTAAATCTCAAATTATGTATTATAATTAGAAAACAGTTAAATATATATCGAAGAAGTCTATGCATTTCAAAACAGAAATATTTTTAAAACCATTTCTTTCCAAGCAAAGCGATACTGCCACTTATTGGTTCTTCTTCTTCATACGTCTTGTCGCCTCATCACGTAGGCGATCACAAAATTACCTGTTCTTTCGTAGGTTTTGATAGATTTGTTTGTTATTTCTTCCAGAAAAGTGACGCCATTCATTTTCTAGGGATCACTAAGTATATTATGTGTTGTTTTCGACTGTCCCTCATGCCTTCATGTCCTGTGGGTATCATATTTTTCAAGCCGTCTTTCCTTATTATATGCCCTATGAATTTCAAGTATCTCTTCCTGATGTTAAGTAAAAGTTTCATTTTAGTTGCTATGTTCACTCGAGCTTCGTCGATGCTCACATATTCGGTTGACATTATCCTTAACATCCTTCTGTATAACCACTTTTCTATTGCTTTCCTTTTGATCTTGTTACAGGGAGTGAAAGAGAATAAAAAGACCTTAATGAGGAGAAATAAAATGTAAAAAATACTCTTTACATTGTTTGAACAATTTCTTCATCTTTATTGCCACGTTTATGATATTTCGGCCGTTGTACGTTCCGGCATTCTTCAGCTGATAGGATTTTCGAGCTGAACCCTTTTTCACAATCTCTGTGGCATAGAATTCTCATTCCATGTACTATGTTACTTTTGGTAATCATTTAGTTATCTCCCTTTAACATAATTCAATAAGCTATTTTTTTCACCACTGCTGTAGCCTGGTATTGAACTCAAAACGCTTGGGCCTTTAGAATGAGAATAATTTACTCCAGTGATCCTAATAAAGGATTCGGTTCGAAATTTCTAGCACCTGTAGAAGGCCGGAACGTATAACGACCGAAGCGTCGTAAACATGGTAATAAAGTTGAGCACAACAGTCCGAAAAATGTAAATAATATAAATACTATTTCATCCCAGAAGTATAGACAAATACGAAATGTAAAACAATTGCATTTAAAATCAAAACAATAAAAATTTACAATAGATCCCAAAATGTTCATAATTTGAAAGGATCAGATAAAAAACATACAAAAAATGTATCAGGAATTAATAGATTTATCTACTCTTTCGAGCATTTACTTTAGGACTCCGTTTCTAATTTATGCTTTAATTTTATTTGAATTGTGTACTGCTTTATATTTTAAGTGTTTATAAAAATTGAAAATGAAATTGTTCATAAAATTTCACATATATCCGAATACGAAACCTGTATTATTTTCCTGATCAGCCCCGAGTTTTCTATCTCATATCTAACTTATCAACGTAGTCTTCGGCATTTAAGTCTTTAAAGGTGATCTGAAACGGTGTGCCTGACACTGTCTTTTAACATGCTATTCATTCGCATCCGTACTACAGATATATTGCCAACACTGGCGATTGTTTGAATCTAAGTAAATTCGGGTTATCCGGTTGTCCGGGTTTCAAGATATAACTGCTATCCAGCCAAACTGACTCCTGCGTCTTTATAAACTTTAACATCCGACAAAAGGTAACAATTCATCAAAGAAAAAAAAAACGGCTCGAAGTAATGGGGAAAAACGAGAGACGAAAAAGAGAAGCCATCTGTTTCTTAAAAGTATCTGACTAAAATAAATCAAATTAAACATACAACGAAGACCTTGTTCCTTAAATAGAATGTATATATATTACTCAGAATATAAACACAAATATATATATATATATATATATATATATATATATATATATATATGTACATATAGCATAAACATATATACACAATGTGCGATGATTTAAATGTCGTCGAAATTACGCAGAAATGAAAGTAAAACTTATATCTAATTTTACCAGATATATTTAACAAAATCGTATAAAAATATCTTGGAATATTAAAGTGCAAATGCATTCAATAAAATCGAAATTGTCTTAGATAAGTCTAATGGTGATTGCAAAAATACGGTGACTCAGAAAAATAACTGTGATCATTTTTTTATAAGAAAAGGAGTCTCGAATTTGTTGGTGACGACAACAGATTCAACACGCAGGCCTACATCAAGCGGCTTGAAAAGATAATGCTGCTCTTGGTCAAAAGGATGGATACTGAAAGACTTTATGTCTGAACCGAGCCACACAATCAGGAGAGCACAGTCATAGCTGTCAGACAGTTTCTGCGACCACATCAACACTTACATCTAACCACCTAATTCCTCAGACTGCAACTCCTTTGATTGTTATGTGTGGGTTGCTGTCGATCAAAAAAAACTAATTGTAACACCAAAGATGGACTTAAGAGAAGAATTATGGAAGCATTCGCCAGCTTAAACAAGGAACTTTTCTAGAAGAGATGTAGGAGATTCCGAAGTTGTCTTGAGGCCGTGGTTGAAGGGAATGGCAATTTTATTGAATATATTTAATCTTGAGTATTTCATTTCATTGTTTTTCACATAGGTGTATGCATTATAATATAGTTTTTTTTAAATAAGAGTAGGCACTTTCATTACGTTTTTGTTTCAAATAGAGGTATGCACTATAATAAGTTTTATTTTTCAATAAAGTTTCTTTTTTTTTCAAATAGGAATATGCACTATATTAACGTTTTTTTTTCAAATAGCAGCATGCAGTATAATAACGCTTTCTTTTCTAATAGGAGTATGCCCTAAAACACCGTTTTTTTAAAATAGGATATATGCACTATCATAACTTGCGAAGCATCTATCTATCTATCTATCTATCTATCTATCTATCTATCTATCTATCTATCTATCTATCTATCTATCTATCTATTATTTAATTCCTTTGATTTTTGTTGTATAAAACATTTCTTTAGGGTTCTCAAGTAGAGACCTGGCTTCATGGCATTTTCACTGATTATTTTTTGTAACAAAAAAAAAAAAGATAAAAAATAAAATAAATAAAAAAATAAAAACAAAACACAAACAAAGACGACACACATTTTACAAAGATAAATCTTATCGAAAGATGTGAGCTCTACTTGCGACTACAATGTTTTTGTATTTCTTTAAGGCCTGGGCTACCAGAAATCTCTTCAATGAGTCATTTTCCAATCAATCCGAGTGTTCTGACTACAAATGGAATTAATGATATCCTCATGTGCTCTATTGCTTAGGCTTCCATTTCAAGACGCTTGAATATTTTTTTGAAGATATTCAATTGTACATTATAATCTCCAAAGTGTACAATGTCAATAATAATAACTATTATTATTTAAAATATTTCTTGTCTGCATCTGTTTTTGCCTGTAGTAGTAATTGTTCTAATATTTTTTATATCGTTATTCATCATCTTTTTGAACGGTTCCCTGGTCGATGTTGACCTCTTTTCAGCCATTGGAGTTATTTCCAACATGACATTTTCCATTCATCTCATGCTTTTCTGACTTTTCAAGCCAGTTGTATATTTTCACTGTATAGCACCGTATATATCATCACATTATAAATTCATTACTCACTTTACGTTCTTAGTTTATTGGTAAGTTACCTTTTACCTCTATTTTTGTTGAATCTTCATTTTTTATCGTGTTCAGATTCGTGAGCATTTGCTGAAAATGCTCTTACGTCAAAAGTGTTTGTTTTCTGGGCTTTAGATAATCCTTTATCTTCTATCGTTAAAAGATAACAGATCAAGGAAAAAAGATTGATTGATAGTGTCTAGCGGGTATCAAACATAGTTAAGTTCACACACCCACACACATATCTACCATGATAGATGGATAGATAGTCGATGACCAGTTCCAAGGCTTGCACGTTCCCTCGACCCGGATCTTTTGAATCTTTATCTGTGGGGTCTCCTAAAACGATTGATTTATGTAGAAGAACAATGCAAACACGTTGCATCAACGTGTCATAGGGGACTACAAAATCATTCGACACCGTGTGGGAGTAGTTGTAAGGGTTCACCAGTCAGTGTTCCAACGGTTGCATGCGTATGCAGAAGCAAACGTAAGACATTTTGAACATTTCTTGTGCGTTGCTGTGTTGATGTACAAAGATAGACTTTTAGGCATATATCTATATGGATATTTGACACAGTCTTTGTGTCAGGAAACGCAACCTCTTCAAAGTTTTAAAAGTTTTTTGGGATGTATCTTTTATTGTATATTTAACAGCGTATATATATATATATATATAGTATTTTTACCTAAATCCAATTATAATTTATCGAAACTGGTTTATGTGCTTTTAACTTTTGGGTTCGTTGAGTTAAAATCGTTTTATACACTTTCTGTGGTATGATGCTTTTAGGTTGTCGGGAAGTATTTGTTTTCAATCATTTCACTCCAAGCAAGACAGCCTCACCGACACTGGTGCACAGGTGGGTACATAGGAGGAAAGTGATGTGAAAGAGAGACAGGTTATAGGGAGTGTCAGGAAGTGGGTAAGAGAAAGATGAGAATATTGTGTAATGAGAGTGGAGTGGATGGAGAAAAAAGCTTGAGAGAAAAGATGCGAGTCAGTGAAGTAGGAGATGACTATTGGCCTTACATTTAAATTCTTGGAGACTATAGCTGTCGGGGAAGCAAGTATACGGAAGAGAATTCCACTGACGAATTATTGGATTAACACATAAAGTTGTCACTTTGTTTAGAGTCGAAGTGCTGAATAAAGCCTATAGAGTTTCATACATGAGCTCTTTTGCAATCGTTCTTGACCGCTTATCAGGTGGTTTCAGTAATTATATATATATATATATATATATATATATATGTGCGTGAGTGAGTGTGTATGTGTGTCAAATCAACTACTAACAGCGTACATACTGTCTTCTACTTGAGTAGACACCTCCTGTTAACATATTAAACATTTCTCTCCTACTATCAACCTCAGATTATTTAAAAATGGAAATAGATATCAAATGTTTAATTCAATATAAAAAGTTACTCAGACGAATTGCTAGCTTGCCCTACAAGTAAAACCCCAGAATAAGTATTTCTTTTCAGAACAACAAAAATAAAATACAACTTCAACTGTCAAAACACGAGGACTTCTAACAGCACTAAAAACGAAACTTCCTTAAGAATAGTTAAAGAATTGACAGAAAGCGCTTAGGGCAATAAAAAATACGAAACATTTCTGTACTCGCTTATTCTTACAAAACGGAGAAAAGTAAGGATGCTGGAAAAGTTAAATAAAATTAATCAAATTGTCATACATATTCAATCAAAGATGTTTAAATGAAATGTTGCTGCCCAAATATACATTCATATATATATATATATATATATATATATATATATATAGATAGATAGATAGATATTATAAATTGTTTTAGAATATGTACATTATTTTTTAATATATGTGCTCGACAATCATTTGTTTGTTTCAACGTTGGGTACGTTTCTTCGGGAGGTAAAAGCAAAACTGAATTCGTATGCTCCCTATATTTTGGTTCATTGTTGTTGTGGGAGGTTGATTGGGGTTATTGATAATGAAGGGAATGTGTCTTCTAGAGTTTTGAAGAGCCTGGTGTGTAAGTGCTAAATTGTTGATTAATGGTATTGTCTTTTGGAGTGTACGTTTTTATCTGTCGGGTATATCTTTTGGTTAGAATTTCGCAGAGATTGGTGTGTGGGAGGTTTATTACTCGGTCAGTTTTGTGTGTTTGCGTGGAGTTTTCTTGTGTGTGTGATTGGGGACTTGTCTTGTTTGTTGACCTTAAGAATTTTTAGATGTCTTGCTTAGCTAGCGCTTGATTTATTTGTGTCTGTTGTTACCAGACAAATTTTATTTATTCTCTTTTATTTAGTGGCGAGGCTATTTTTCTTAGGGTTCCTTATATAGACTTGATAGGGGTGGGGTGTTTTTCCTTTTAATTTTGATTTTTTTCAGTACGGCATATTTTGTATTTTATTTTTGTTTTTTATATTTTTTTATTTTTTATTTTTGCGGGATCGGGGTGTTTATTCATGTATTATTGTATTTAGGCAAAATTGTTTCTAAAAAGTCTAAACTTGCATTCTTTCGGAAGTAAATGCAAATTTCTATTTTGTCAGCTTTTATAATGTTTCTAAATTTGTATATTTAATCTTAATATTGAATTTGGAAGATCGATTTTTTCCTTTTAATTTTTTTGATTATTTTTTAATTTGGGAGTTTCTTTTTTAATTTGGGAGTTATGTTTTTCTATTGGAATATTAAACTTTGTTGTAGACTTTCGTAATTTGATCCATTTAAGTGTGGATTGTTTTGTATTTAGGCGAGGTTATTTATAAAAAATCAAAAATTGTATTTTTAGAGGGCAAATGTAAATGTAAATTTGCATTTTATCAGTTTTTTATAATTTATCTAAATTTGTATATTTTTTTAATTTGATTTTGAATTTAAGGGATCGATTTGTTTTCCTTTTTTAATTTAGGGGATCGATTTGTTTTCCTTTAATTTTTAATTATTCCTAGATTATAGTTTGGGAGCCTGTTTCTTTAATTTTACATTTTATTTATTTAGATGTTGTTGTGGGTATTAGATCTTATTTTAAGGGTTTATTAGATCGATATTTCTGAAGCATTTTTAGTCTTTTATAACAGTAATATCTTGTCAAACTCCTAGTATTTCTTAGCATGATTGTAGGGTTAGGTTCCTAATGTGTTTACAGTTTACTGTGGTTTCGTGCCTCTGGTTTAAAAGCTTGTTACTATTTATATATTTAAGGATCTCTATTTTTTTCATGAAGGCAGAGAAAACATGATTTTGCTGTTTTTGCTTGTTTGAGGATTTTCCATTTAACCTTAAGTGTTTTATTTTCGTTTTTTAATTTCGAAAAGTATTTGCAGAGAGACGTCATGTTTTGTTTTTCTTTGTTATTGAAGGATGAGAGGTGATTGTAAAAGCGCTTTTTAAATACGTTCACGGTATTCCCAATATAAATTTTTTCCTCTTTAGGATTTTCTATGGATGAGATCGAACACATATATATCAGAGATTTTGTCAGACATTTATTGGTCATGCAAACACACAAAACTGATCGGGTAATAACCCTTCCCCGACACACACACCAATCTCTACGAAATTCTAACCAAAAGATATACCCGACAGATAAAAACGTACACTCCAAAAGACAATACCATTAATCAACAATTTAGCACTTATACACCAGGCTCTTCAAAACTCTAGAAGACACATTCCCTTCATTATCAATAACCTCAACCAACCTCCCACAACAACAATGAACCAAATATAGGGAGCAGACGAATTCAGTTTTGCTTTTACCTCCCGATGAAACGTACCCAACGTTGAAACAAACATATGATTGTCGAGGACATATATTAAAAATGTCAGTCAGTCAGTTAAGTGCCATGCGCGATATACGCTTGGGCGATCATGTCTCGAAAGAGACATGACTGACTGGGCAGAAGATTATCCCGCAGTAGGTTGTCATTGCTTTCTGCGGTAGACTGGTTGCCGACCAAGGCTATAGAACCCAATCTGTTCTATTATTTAACCCATAACTGGAAGGAAGAGACGGATTAATACCTTTCCCAAGGGTATATGCGCGTAAGTGAATGCAATGAATTCAACTGGAATTCGAACTCGGTTCCACGATTTCTTGTTCCGAGCCGATATCCACTGCACCACAACGCACATACATGTTCTAAAAAATAATTTATAATAAATATTCACAGCTCTGTACATCATATATCGAACACTGTTTTAAATTAATGTTTTGGACGGAAATTTCTTTCTTCGTTCTGTACCCACTCGGATAGATAGATAGATAGATAGATAGATAGATAGATAGATAGATAGATAGATATGATTTGTGATGATGCTTAATTAGATGATTGCTGTTTTTTCAGAAGCCTGCAGGTAAAAAGGCACCTTAGGAAGCATGTTTATTTTTTGTCGTATAGTGTTCAAAAGCGAGATAGAAATTGAGTGTTAATAGATTTAAGGTGGAGAATTTTGTCACTTAAATGAGCAGAGTCATACCGACTTCGAAGTTACATGAAGGCACAACTGTGATGTCTTTTGTGATGTCTTTACTCCTCAGGAAACTGTCAACACAATAATACGTTATAAAAACAATTAACCGTCTGTAGAACCACACACATACAAAGATATTAAATTAATCCAGCTGCCTATAAATAACAAAAAAAAAAAAAAAAAAAAAAAACAGAAGCAAACGTGTAAAAGCCCTGCGGAATAGAGACAATAATGCTTTCACGAAACTTCGAAGTCCGCATAACTCTGCACGTCAGAGTGACCAACTTCTTTATTATATATATACTAGCAGTATAGCCCGGCGTTGCTCGGGTGTAATGAAAGCTTTAAAACTAATCCATGGTCCTCGAGCTCAGACTCTTTGGACGTTGGCACGAAACACTAAAAAGCAATAGTCGTTTCCAGTTATAGTGAAAACTTAGACTGAGCGAACAATGAATAGATATAAGTCAAATTTTGATTTCCTGGTATCGATATCAAATACGACTTTTAGCCGTAAACTGTTTTTTGAAGGCTAAAGAAGTCTTTTGAGTAAAAGGTATCATGGCTGAGACTAAGAACTACAATTATACCTACTTCGAGCCAAACCCGAAGCAAAATCTAAAATAAAATGACTGAAAAACTGATTCTGATCAGACCCGGTAGGATATCGGGTTACCGATTTCCAATATCATAGTCAAATAAGTCATCGAAGGATAGAACTGCAACCTTCAAACTCTGAATATCGTTTCTTATGTCTTTGTCTATGAGTGTATCAAATATGATTAAAATCGGACAAATCATTCTATAACCCGATTTTTGCGATTATCAATTTTAGATATTTATCCGGGGTACCTCGACACAAAACCTAGCTAAGAACACTCACAGACGCTTATAGTACAACTGTGTACATTTTCAAGAAAATCAGTTCAGCCTTTTCGGAGTCTATAGGTAACGGACACAAACACATACACAAACACAGACAAAGTTCCGTTTATAAATAAGTTTATATATATATATGTATATATAAACATGACAAACCCCTTAAAACCAGACAGGATAACACAAAAAGTATTATCTAATTCATATGAATTATTAAATAGACAAAAATAGAAAGTAAAATAGATATTATCCAGAGCAATATAAAATCATGAGAGAAAAATTCACTGCTTAAAGTAACGGTTATAAATCCAGTATTTATTTAGGCAGTTGAAAAACTTACAACCTGCTTTGTCAAACTAGGGAAAATCAAATGTTGCATTTCACTCAGAATATTCAAAAGAGGTAACGATATATATTCTTATATATCAAGAACAGTATTAAGGAAATTGTAAGTCGAAATGTTTATTTATGACGCATTTCGTCCGTTAGAACTTCATTGGACTGGGTCTGTTGACGTTGTTATGATTACACATGCACACGAACGAAAGACGCTGTTTCAAAATTAATTGGAAGAATTTGTTTTGAATACTTTTTGCAATCTAGCCAAATGCACCGTAACGAAAGTGGCCACATTTTTTACATAAAAAAGCTACTTTGATTAATAGAAAAAACAATTCACTGAAACGGAAATATCTAGAAAGTGATTTATTTGCTAGTTAATCCACATTAAATCTGCATCCATTTTCAGCAAAGTTTCACTATTCTTGGGATATTTAAAAACAAAATAGATGGTTAGAAAAATATAAAGAATAAAGATGAATTGGGTTAAATTGCAACAAAAAAAAATTAAAAAATATAATTTCAAAATATTTTGAAACTACAGGCAACTCTCTTTCATGTGCCTGTGTAGTCAAAGAAAAATCGACAGACACAGTTCCATGAAGTCCAAAAGGACTTCATACAACTCTCTCTCTCTCTCTCTCTCTCTCTCTCTCTCCCTCTCTGTGTGCGAGTGAGGAACTGGTATAGTTGAAACCTGGGTAACAAGTAATTGGTAAGCATTTCGTTCTTTGACATATTGTTAGCACTGCATATTCAGTACTTTTATTTTTGCATTGGGCAGATTTTTGAACAACGGTTTGCTCGACTATCTAGCAGATTATATATATATATATATATATATATATATATATATATATATATAAATTGAGAGAGAGAGAGATAGAGAGAGAGAGAGAGAATCGCCGACTGATGTTTAGAACATGTCCAATCTAGAAACTACTACAAAATTTTGTTTCGCCTTTGAAAGAACAATGTCCCATCAGATAGTTAATAATGATGGTAATACCATCATAAAAGGAGAATGAAGAGAAAGAGGAACAGAATACAGGGGATGTTGTAGAATAGTTAAGAGAAGAAAGGAAACACTGTTGTAAACAGAGCTGCATGAGACTAGAGCGGAAAGGGAGAAGATGCGGGAAGTGTCGGGGCAAGTCAAAGAAATAAGAGATAGTAATTGACGTTGCATTTAAGGAAAAGGCAGCTACAGACATTGGGAAATGTAATGAGAAAAGAGGACTTAGAGAATCTCATACTCACATATCAGATAAAGGGAAAGAAAGAAAGAGGAATGTAGCGTGTAAAATATTTTACGGGCCTGGGTAAGTGGATGACAGAACGGGGTTAGGATGGGGTAATAGGAAAATCCGAGCTAAGAGTTACCATTTATAGGGAGACGGGGAGGGCCATGATCGCCTACGTTCTCAAGGGATATGACATCTAGAATAATAATAAAAATAATTCATCTGTGTGGACTAGTTGCCAATCTAACAGTACATTAAACTGTCGATGCACGAAGACGGAAAGCTCACCAGGAAAATTGCCAGTAAATATTTATGGAAAAGACAAACGGAAGCCATGTCACGGTGGTGCGAAATTGACTGAAGACGATATGCCAGTTCAGGATTAGTTACATAAAGAACAAATGGTAGGTATAAACTGATACAAGATAGATTCTGACAAGAAAAGTTGTTTGACACGACGAAGAGATCTCGTTTTTCTAGCAGTAGACTTATCAAATTATCCAATGGAATCACTCCACTTCATGTAAGAAGAAAACGGGAACCCAGAAAGAAAACACAAAAAGTTGCTATTCTTGAAGTGTCAGCCATGATGATTGCAAGCAGATAAAAATTATTAATCGTGAGTAACGATGTAGTCTAAAACTATTTTATATATTGACACTTATTCTTAGCATAATAAAGTTACAATTAAAAATTATGGAACACAAAATTAGAAAAGAAAGCACGACAGCAACGACAAAAACAAGTTCCTTAATCCACTTTTAGAAGGGAAATCTGATTATGGGTTTAGGTTCGTTTAGTATAAGTCCAGTAATAAGAGTTTATAAGAAAATAGAATTCTTGATTAGGAATCAAAAAACCTAATTTCCTTTCACTAAGATTGGTCTTAACTAAATGTACACCAGGTGAGAATCATCAACGATGGTGGAGACAGAAATAGTGTCAAGATCAAATGTATTTTATAAAGAAAAGAGGACGCTGGAAATCCTGATCTCCATAAAAAAAGATATCTGCAAGTAGATTTTAATACTTTGTGTAATAAAAGCAAATGAATAAAAGAAAGAAAACTACCAAAAAGAAAGAAATGGAAAGAAAAGAACAATAAAAAGGAAGAAAAAAGTAAAGAAAGTGAAGAAGAAAGGTAAACTGAAATTAAATGAGAAAGACGGTGAAGCTAAAGTAAGAAAATGAAGAGACAGGAAAAGTTGAATTTGAATACGTAAACAAAGACAAATGTCAAAAGTATGGAAAAGAAATTAAAAGAAAAAGGTAGATCAACGTTGAATGAAAAGGACGCTGAAGAAATAAAAAAAACTCGAAAAAAAAAGACACAAAAAGCCAAAAAGGAAATTAAATGAAGAAAACTCTGAATTCATAATGTCTGAGAAATTTAAAGAAATATACAAGGAAAGATGCAAAGATAAAAAGAAAAAATAAATTAAAAGAAATATGAAATTTGAAGGTGTATGAAAAAGACGGTGAAGAAATATGAAAAAAGAAAGAGGCAAGAAAAAAAATTGAATAAAAAAGAAACAGTAGGAAAAAACGAAAGAAACGATGAAACAAATAATGACAGATAAAGAAGATAAATAAAAAAGACGAGAGAACAAGAAAAAAGAAGGCACCACGAAAGACTTGAACAAAAAAGAACTAATAAGATTAAAACGAAAGAAAAATGAAATATATATCTATAAAAGGCAATCTGTGAGTCTTTGTGGGACTGTTCCCTATGCACGCCTACAGTTTTTAAGCTACGCCATTCAAACTTTCTAGGGACACTTATCTACAAGGAAGCCAGGTCGACACATACATTTTATGTTTAAGTTCAACAATTTTCCCTTTCGCACTTTTTGGCCAATGGACACAATTGTTTACATTTGCTCCGTAAAACATCTAAGATCTAAGATGGTTGCTGAATTACGTCACAGAAATCAAATCACACGTATCAAATGCGACTAAAATATTTTTTATTAAAAAAATGAGACTTTATATTTAATTTTTATTCAGACGTTTTACGTCACAGAAATCAAATCACACGTGTCAAACGCGACTAAAATATTTTTACTAGCAGTATAGCCCGGCGTTGCTCGGGTGTACTGAAAGATTTAAATATAATCAATGAGCCTGAAGCTCAGACTCAACCTAAAGAATATTTGTGTGAAGTTTGGTGAGAATAGGATAAAAATTGTAGATTAGTATAAAGGATATACAGACAGACAAACAGACAAACACACATCTTGCCTTTTATATATATATATATATATATATATATATATATATTATCGTTTTTCTGCACTATTGTAAGAACTGCAGCCTTGAAACTTCTGAATGTCGTTTCTTATGTCTTTGTCTATGAGTATCAAATATGATTAAAATCGGACCAATCCTTCTATAACCCGATTTTTTCGATTATGGATTTTAGATATTTATCGGGGGTACCTCGACACAAAACCTAGCTAGGAACAGACGCTTATAGTACAACTGTGTAATTTTCAAGAAAATCGGTTCAGCTGTTTCGGAGTCTATAGGTAACGGACACACACACACACAGACAGGCAGACACACACACACACACACACACACACACACACACACACACACACACAGTCCATTTATAAATAAGTTTAGATTTTAAAAAATGAGCCTTTATATTTAATTTTTATTCCGACGATTTAAAAATTCATTTGGTCAAGAAAAACATATGAATATTTTTCCCAGTAATTTTGAAACAAAAGAAATATTTTTTTTTTAAAAAGTGTTTTTTCAAACAAAAATTAAACCGATTTTCTTGAAAATTTACACAGTCGAGGTACCCCCGATAAATATTCGAAAAAATCGGGTTATAGAAGGAGTGGTCCGATTTTAATCAAATTTGATACACTCATAGACAAAGACATAAGAAAAGATATGTAAAATAAAAAGTGGCATCTCCTCCTACGACTAAAATGTTCTGAGTTGCAAGGGCAACGCCGGGTTATGATGCTAGTAAATGATAAAAGAAATAAATATACTGAAGGAGAAATATTGAAGTTGAATGAAGATTGAGGAAAAAAAAAAAATTAAAGGTGAACGAAAATGTGAATTTGATTTCGTAAATAAATTGGTCTATTGACATGCAAAAAATTATAAAAAGAATGAGAAAAGAGGAACGATTGGCTTCAAAAACCTGATGAAAAAACATGAACAATGAACGAATGAAAATGAAAAATATACCTTGAAAAAATAAATAAGAAAAAGTACCCATTAACGCTATTTACATTATTCGGACTATCATCCTCATTTTTGTTGCAATTTGTATGACGTTTCGGCCGTTGTACACTCCAGCTTCCTTCAGGTGCTAGGAATTTTGAACACAACCCTTTATTACAATAACTGAGGTATATCATTCTCATTCCTTGCGTGAAGACTTTTTGCTACAAAAGGCAGAAAAAGATGAGGACAATAGTCCGAATAATGTAAATCGTGTAAATACTACCTTATAGACAAATTATAGAATTATAGACAAAATACCCATTAAATTGAAAAATATTTCAATTCTGCATCTTCTGCCATGTCTCCTCACAGTACTGGGCGATCATATCACTCCACAGTTTCTTATTTTTCATAGCTGTTAGTATAATTTGTCTTTGGCTTTATCTCAGTCAACAATTTGAATAACTTCGTTAGATAGGTTATGCACTGTTTTTATCTGTCTCTCTTTCTTTCAGTATGTCATGGAAGTGTTAAATTTTATAAACCCTCTTTCCTCTTTATGTTTCACTTTCTAATGTCATGTGTCTTTTTTGTTTTCATTTTCTCTATCACCTCGTCGTTACTGAAATATTCAGTCTATGGTAACTTCAGCGTCCTTATGTAAAACCACATTTCTATTGCCTGAAGTCTATTCTTCATTTTTGGGGAGAATCTGTAAATTATACGCCTAAAGGCATAAAAACTACACCAATGATATATGAGGAGTTAATCATTCGTTTTATTTGTACAAGCTTTCTTGGGGCTAAATTTGACTTTAACTTTCCTATTGGCTACGATGCCAGGTGCTCGGTGATGTTAAACGGAGGCGATAAGAAATATTACGAATAGATACCTACTCAAAAATAGATATCGGCAAGAATATATTTATACGTTATACAGAAATACAAGCATCAATGTTTATAGATATCGGAATACTTTTGTTTATCATTTTACAGTAAGAAACGCAAATAGAGCCAATAAGACAAAAGCAGTTACAGAACGTGAAAGAATATGGGAAAAAGTAGAACATTATTAAGGAGAGAGAAGCATAAAAGAAAATAGATTAAGAAGACAAATTATGAAGATGGACACTGAATCTAGGTTATTCAAGGTCAAAATTGATAAAAAAGCAAGAAGAAAGAAGAAGAAAGCTTCTACTCTGATGAAGTTATCTCACTGGTGCCCCCTATATATGAATTTACTCGAGCCACAAGATTAGCAACTAGGTCCCATCTTTTTATTATGAAACCAATAAAATGTAAACGTAAATTCTACTCCAGTAGCTTCTTTTCTCACACTTCCCGCCTGTGGAATTCTCTTCCATTTACTTGCTTCCCCGACAGTTACAACCTCCAAGAATTTAAATCTAAAGTCAATAGTTATCTCCTAAATCACTAACCTGCACTATCTCTCTCATGCTTTTTTCTCCGTCCACTCGACTCTCATCAGTATTCTCATCCTTATCTTACCCACTTCCTGACACCACTATAACCTGTCACCTTTTCTCGTAACTTTCTTCCTACGTAACCCCCCTGCAAAACGGTGGCAGTAAAATATCTTACTTGGAGCGATAGGATTATATATATATATATATGTAATATAACAATCCCGCCCCACCCGAGGAAGCTGAGCAAGCGGGGGCGTTTCCGGTCGTTGAAAAGTAACGGATGTCACTTTGACCCTATTTCCGGCAGATGCGGAAATAACTCAGAGGCAAACAGACAGGTGACTCTGAGAATTACGTGGGCGTGCGTAGGCGAGGCAAAAAATCGGAAGTACCGGTTTGGAGATAAAAAGACCTCGGGCACGGATTTCACGACAGACGAGTCTGGGCAGAGAGACAGAGTCAGGCAGAGAGCCAGACCAGACCAAAGGAGCAACAGATACAACACCCCCCCGTCAACCCTGGAAGCGCGCTCTGTTCACTAGGCTACACGGTCCGTCATTCATTAATAAAAATATCACTTGATATATTTTTATATATATGCGTGTTTGTCTGTTTATTGCTATATAACATATATAAAAAAGGAAAAGAGTACCACAAGCGAAAATTGCATATGTTTGTTTAGCGGCAGATCGTATATTTACGGGTCAATTGATAAAGAAATTTAATTTTCTTGGGAGCATTAGTAATTTCTTTTGCAAAATTATATTGCTTGTATTTTTTTAAAGCTATGCCAGGATTCATCATCGGCGGCCACAATATCAACAAAGTAAGATATGCGGATGACACGGTGCGGATAGCAGACAGGAAAAAGAAAACGCAATACCTTCTACAAAAGATAGCAAGAGAAAGCTGGAAGAAAGGACTAAGCATAAACTTCAAGAAAACTGAAAGTATAGTCATCAGCTAAATAAATACACTAAAGTTCCAAATACAGGTCTGCGAAACTAAAATAAATCAAGTAAAGAAATTTAAATATCTAAAAAGCGTTAGACAGAGGGTGGAAAGTGCGACACTGAGATCCGAAGACACGTTAGGATGGACAGAGACGCATTTTCGGAAGCTTACCAGAGTGCTAAAAGACAAGAAAATCTCAATGCAAAGAAAGAAAATTGTGTTAGACTGCTATGTGATATCTGTCATTCGGCATTGCAATAAATGTTGGATGATCTCCTCAAGGACGAAGGAGAGGCTCGAAACAGCAGAAATGTGGTTCTACAAAAGAATGCTGAGGATAACATGAACCGAACACGTGAGCTATGATGAGGTGTTTGAGAGGATGCAAACTAAATCTTAACATCAAAACAACACAGTTGAGGTTCCTGGGACACGTAATAACAAAGAAGGGTCTGGAGAAGCTAATACTCACAGGACGGATAGAAGGAATGTAAGACAGGGGAAAGCAGCGCGAGACATATTTGATAAGCGTGAGCAAATGAAATGGAGTTTGGGAGTGATACCAAGAGGAAAATTGTTGTGAGTGACTACAAACAAGGCCAATTGGAATTCTAAGAACGCCTACATCCTAAAAGAACACTGCATATGAAAAAGTAGAAGTGCTGGTAATATTTTTACTGTGGAAATGTCTTGCTCGTAGATTTCTATAAAATGTACTATTACTTTTATACTGTTTTGAGTTTGAGTTTGAGTTTGAGTTTGAGTTTGAGTTTATCACGGCATATCAAACTTTGTGGGATATGTAATGCCAAAAAGGTTGAGTTTTAAGGTATTTTTTTAATATTTGGTTATAGGGAGAAGGTTGATTTAGACAAACTTTAATGAAAATTTTTTGTTTTTATTCTTTTTTAATTTTAGAAAATGTCTTCTAGTTTTGTATTCAAAAATGTTTTGCTGAGAATAGTTTTTCCTTTAAACGTGCTATGGTAATTATTTTTTCTTCAAAAATCTATTGTTGGTAATATTTTTCCTTCAAAAATGTATATTTTTCTATAAAATTCTATTTTTATGTATATATTTCTATAAAAGTGTATATTTATACTTTCCAAGTGTTTTGACCCCAGTTTCGGGGTTAACTATTTGCCCATAGCTGGGACCCTAACAGGTGCTACCACTTCGGGTCAGGGTGTACGTGAGAACAGAAGCAAATAAGTGAAGAGGCTTTGCTGCCGGATGCAGTTTACCGTCATTCTCAGGATCACTGAGAAGAGTTTGAGGGGTTAACTATATGTCCGTAATTGGTGTCATAACAGGTGGTGCCACCCCGTGTCAAGATGGACCTGACAACAGCAAAAATTAAGACATCGTTTCATTCTCTTCAAAACCTTCTGATCGGTAGATTGCTATCAGGGGAAATTTATCGTCATACCTGGGACGTGCGAGAAGTGATGATGATGAAACTGTCAGTATATGGACACACATTCACAACTACCAATTTCAGTTCTAAAATGATGAGACTTTGCCTCCAAATTCTTACTGCGCTTAATTACAGTACCAAAGGTAAAGCTCCTTAGAACATAAAGATTTTTCATGAAAAAGGCACAAAAAAAGCTACAGTACATCGCTGGCAAAAGAACTGAAACACAGATGCCAGATCAAAACTGATAACATCGCAGATTTTATTTTTGGATTTTATCAAGTAACTGTAAATACTTATCTCCAGACCACACGCGACAGCAGTATTCAATGCATGGACGAACAGTAGACTTATAAATGTGTAAAATAGAATCTGTCGACAAAAAATTCCTAGTACGAGATATTGACTAAAGTTTCAGCAGCAGAAATGGAATTATAGACAAGAACCATATGTTAAATAAATGACTAGATAGTTATATAAAGATCACTTTGAGAGAGATATGCAAAAACTTATGTATCTTTGCAAAATAACCTTAGATAAATAGATAGGCACTAGATCAATTTGACAAAAACGAATTAGATACATACATTTTTAACAATTAAATATCTCTCTCTCTCTCTCTCTCTCTCTCTACATATATATATATATATTAGATAAATATTAATTACTTACTTACTTTTTGGTCATAATAAAGTTAGACCAGTACACAGATGTATTAAAAAGGGTTTAATACAATTATTTTGTAGAACTTTTGCATACTCTTAATTGTAAACTTTATAAGATCTTCTAATCTTGAAAATTGCGCGTTACCAAAAAAAAAAAAAATAGGTAAAAAACATTTATTTTGAATCGCCTGATAACACCACATAGTAGAAACTTAGGACGCGTAATATCTCGTTTATAAATGAAAAATAATTAGACAAATAGCTAGATCCATCAATATATATATATATATATATATATGTAATTTATAACATGACATAAATAGATCCATCAATAGATAGGCAGATAAATATAGATATATTTTTAAAAGAGATAGATATAAAAAAATTATATAAATAAACAATTTAGATAGATAGATTTTAAAATGACAGATATATATATATATATATATATATATATATATATATATGTAATTTATAACATGACATAAATAGATCCATCAATAGATAGGTAGATAACTTTTTTAAATGAGACTGATAGATATAAAAAGTATATAAATAAAATAAGAGACGTATAAAAGACTTATATAGCTATGCAAAAGTACGATAGATGTATTTGAAAAAAAAGCGAAATTGATACATAGATATAGAGATAATAGACATGTTTAAAAATAGGTAGAGAAATGGATAGGCATGAATAAAATAAGAAGAATTGATAAATACGTAAAATATAGACAAATTTCACGAAAAAAAACATACACGATAAAAAACATGGTGATTGTTGCTATATTTTTTATCATCAATCGAGATGAATGAAGAGCATGGAAACGGGTACGCACAGGATGACACTCATGATCCCTTGCATATACACACATTTAAATCAGTATTAAATAAATAAAATTAATCATTTAAGCAAGAAATAAAAAAGTGAATGAACTTATATATTCAAAAGCTTTAGAAAATTCTAGAATATTCTAAAAACTTAGCCTAAATATAAGTCCTGTATATGACACACGAAATAACATTGTTACGTTATCTTTTGATGAAATCTGTATATTCATAATAGCTTTAGAAAATTCCTGAACATTCTGAAAAATTAGCCTATATATAATTCCTGTATATGACACACGAGGAAACCTATATATTTAAAAAGCTTTAAAAAATTCCAGCATATTCTGAAAAGATAGTCTAAATATAATTCCTTTCTGTGATACACGAAATAACATTGTTACATTATCTGTTGACACTTATGGCCAAAATGTAAAGAAAAGAAAGAAAAGGAATGAGAAAATATAAGGGGGCAATTACATTATGAAAATAAATGAGCTCGACTCCTTACATGTGTGCATATACGCACACGTACACGCACACTCACTCATGCACACACGCAAGCACAGACACGTGCAAGCACGCATAGGAAATGAAAAATCAACCTCGCACCAATAAAAAGGATCATGAATTAATTTTTATAAAATAACAAAAACAAAAAAATTGTCAGGCATTTGTTGATGCCAAATGACACTACTGCACCGTGCAGTCGACAAAAATCGAAAACAAACAATGCGCATGCGCGAAATTAAAAATAAAAATGGCGACAATCTCATCTCACCCTGTATGTGTCTGTGTGTGTATAAATGACATTATTTTATTTTTTTGATTTTAGATAGACCTTTAATTTGAAACTCGCGTTAATTTTAATTCATAGAATAGCAAGGCAAGAAGAGGTATTTATTGTTTTTATTTATATTTTTATTTTTGTCTTATTCACGTGTGAATTCAATTGCATTTTCAATTTTGTTGAATTTACCTTGGAGAAAGTGTAATTTGGTTTTGCGCTGGAATATTGCTAAGGCGTCATCAAACTCTAGATACTTGCAGTCTGTAGATGACGCCTTACTAATAAAACAGCACAAAACTAAATTACTTGATCTTGTAAGTAAACTAAATAAAATTGAACCAAAATTGAATTCACTTGTGAAAAAAAAAAAAAGAAACAAATATTAAAATAAATATTCTTGATACTGGTTTAATTCAGCTTACTGTATTAATAGATTTAAAACTAAACGTCAAACTTAAGCCAAAAAAATAGGTAATTTCTATTTGTTGGAAGAATAGAAATGGCAGTTGATATCGATTGACATTGCATAAAAATTTCGGAAGATCAAACTTGGCTAGAAAAAAGAAAACGATAAAGAATCCCCAAGCAAAAAGTGTGAGAGATGAACACATTAGCAAAGAAATTACGGTTACACCTATCTAATTCAACTGCAAAATACCTTGCTGCTAGTCTAGTCAGGCAGTTAACTGCCATACGTGAAACACGCTTGGGAGATGATGTCTCGAAAGACACATGACTGACTGGGCAGAATATTTTCCCGCAAAAAGCTGCCATTATATTTTGCGGTAGACTGGTTGCCAATCAAAACTATAAAACTCACTCCGTTCTGCTATTTAGCACACAACTGGAGAGAGAAGAGACGGCTTCATAATTTTCATAAATGTATTTGCGCGTAAGTGAATGCAACGAATTCAACTTGAATTCGAAATCGGCACTCCGATTTTTCGTTCCGAGTCGATATCCATTGCACTCCAAACTAGTACTGCAACTAAATTCATAAAATATCATGCCGTAGGGGAATATTTATTAGACCAATTAACATGCATGTGTTTATAGAAAAAGCAGAAGCTTTATAAAACCTTCGGTGAAACGACGATTATTAATTCGACGTCGGGTTCCCAAAACTTATCATTTCTCTTACAAAATCGAATGTCTTTTTCACAATGTAATTCAGTGAGCATCAACACAGGTATATAAATAAATCTATACAACGTATCTTTTATTCGCTTTTCAGGTGACGTGACTGTGGAGTAGGAGGTGAGGTCAGCACACATTGAGCCGGCCAGAGGCCGCGGACTGATCCACCGTTTTCCGTATGTCTTTCCCGGTCTGGGTTTCGATCTCAATTGCCGACCGACTACCTACTACTCTTAACTTGTCTCTTATATAAGCAAATACGCCATCTTTTAGGCACATTGCTTACAAACATTGCAAGGCTCACATTATCTTACATTGGCTATGCTTGTTATGAAAAGAATCAACTACATCCCTTTAATGTAATAATATTTATTATAGTATACATATATTTCTGTTTCTACATTTCCTGACCCAAGGAAAAATTTTGCCCGCATTCTTAACTTTTGAAAACAATCAAATATTTTCAAAACAATGTTTTTTTTTCTTTTGCTAGCCTGTTTGCATATTTTGCTCTTTTATAAAAATACACTTTTTTGCGAAACCACGCATTAGCTCATAATAGCTTAATATATATCATAATAAAGCGAGATTATGACGGATGTCAGGCCAAGGCCAATAACTTTGCAGATTCTTTGGATTTTGTCAACTATTTTATCAAGTAATGTATTGCAGTAATAACAGGCCATATGATGCATATGATCCATATCCAACGCATGTAAAAATGATAGACTTATAAATATGTATAATTCTTTCGAGAAAATTTTCTCTATTACGCCACAATGAACTAACTTTCGTAGCAGCAAATCTATCAACTGATTCTATAAAGTAGTTCTACTTCATGTCAACAGAAAATGTTATCCCAAGACGGCGCAACGAACCAGATTCCTGGAGGTTAGGATCAGCCATGATGATGGAAGGAAAAAATTAATTTTATTTTTTAAAAAACTCTTCTTCTTCTTCTATGTGCCGTGTCTCGTCAGGATGTAGGCAATCATGGCCTTCCACATCTCCCTATCCCTTGTAGCTCTTAACATATCTTCTTTTGTACTTCTTTATGTGCCGTGTCCATTCAGGACGTAGGCGATCATGGACTTCCACTTGGTTCTTTCTCTTGTCACTCTCAGTAATTTTCTCTTGGTATCTCTTCCAACAAGTACGTCCCGCGCTGCTTTTTCCTGTCTCTTCTTCCATTTATCTGACCTGTGCGTATCAAGTTTTCCTGGCTTTCCTTCCTCATAACGTCCCAAGAACATCATTTGTCTCTTCTTGATATTTATTATTATCATTTTTCTTCTCGTTTGCATCCTTTCCAATATCTCATCGTTGCACGTGTGCTCTGTCCATGGTATCCTCAGCTTCATCCTGTAAAACCCATTTTTACTGCCTCAAGTCTTTCCTTCATCCTTGATGAGATCGTCGACCATTCACTGCCATACAGAAGGATAGATATCACATAAGAGTCCAGTAATCTTTTCTTTGTTTTCAATAAGATTTTTCTGTTTCTCAATACTCTAGTTATCTTTTGAAATACGTTCTTGGACATACCAATGCCTCTTTGGATCTCCGTGTCGCATTTTCCATCTTCTGTCAAAACACTTCTTAAATATTTGAATTTTTTTTACCACTCATAAAACCTTCTCAAGTCCATGAAATATGCCACACGTTGCTTTCCCATCTTCCTCTATCAGTCCCGTGTGTATAAGCTTCTCCAAGCCCTCTTTCCACATTATATATCCAAGAAACATCACCTGTCCTTTTCTGGTGTTAACTATGAGTTTCTTTTTATTCCTTTCCTCTCCACAATCTCGTCGTTGCTCATATGTTTGGTCCATAAAATCCTCAGCCTTATTTTATAGATCCACATTTCGGTTGCTTCGAATTTTTTCCTGCATCTTTGATGATATTTCCATTATTCGCTGCCATATTGCAGGTTATTACACGCCTAAATATCAGAATTCCTTTAAAGGTGCTTTTTTGTCCGTTCTGATAATGTTTGAGAACAGCGTTTTGTGTCTATATGTGTAATTATTGTTTAACATGTTTCATATTTATCTGAAAAAATTGTACAACGCAGATCGCATTTGTGGATATAAAACGTGTGGCCATAGAAATAAACACTGCATCCTTTCACGTTTTCTCTAAATGTGTTAATTTCTATGTCCAATTATTTTCCTTCTCCAACATTCTTTTCTCTTGTCTCTCTCACTATCTATCTATCTACCTATCTATCTATCTATCTATCAGTGTGTGTGTGTGTGTGTGTGTGTGTGTGTGTGTGTGTGTGTGTGTGTGTGTGTTTGGCAATCTTTCATTTCAACATGTTTGGTTAAAAATGACCGACAAGAAATATTTTATTAATCTTTGATTTAATTTGTCTAATATTCTTATATATGTTTCCTTTTTGCTGGAGGTAAATAATGTAATAATGTTCCATATTTTGTAACTTTTCAAGCTATAGCCATCAGGGAAGCAAGTAAATCGAAGTGAGTTCCACAGGTGGAAATTGCGAGAAAAGAAACTATTAGAGTAGAAGAGGAGTTACATTTGACTATTGCAACGGTAAAAGGGTGGTATATGGATGTCAATCTAGTATCCTGCTTCAATTCACGTGTGCGGGGAACCAAGAAAAAATACCGTTAGAGCAAGTGCGATAAAAATATATATATATTTAGATATATAGAAATATAATGGAAAAATACATGCAAAAATTTTTATACATTAAAGAAGTAAAAATGCCATTTTCACGGCTTGCTCGTTTGTCCACGAAACACGCACGAACTTTATGCTACTGTAAGGCATCGTGCTCTACGGCTTCTGCAGTCTAATGCAGTCTAATGTCCAACTTTGCCGCCAATTGTGCCAACGGGATGTGCTTGTCTTTTCAGATCAAGGCATCTGCAATATTCTCGGTGTGTTCGTTCTGTGCATGATGTTGGTGAACGGCCAGATCGGGATTTGTCTACTACACTGCTTCTTTGAGCTTTAAAACGTTCTTCTCACTCATACGGCTTTCGCTGAATTATAGTGCGTGCATCTTTTTTAGTATTTTCACCCCAAGCTGGTGGTACAACCATCTGATGCGCAGGGGGCTACATAAGAGTAAAAGTTTAATCAGGAGAAGAGTGAAGAGAAACACGAACCAGTTACAGGGGGTGTCAGAGAAAAGGCAAGAGAAAGATAGGAACACAAGTGTGAAGACAGTTGCGAATGTAGAAAGAAAAGAAAAGTACAAGATATACAGGGTGATGTAGAAAGGACTTGAGTCAAGTGGATGGGTATTGACAAAGGTGAGTATTACCAAATCATCAATTTGCACCCTGGATTTTCCCCAATCTCAATGTATAAAAGGCAAGGTGTTTGTGTGTGTGTCTGTTTATCTGCCTATATGTCTCTAATGTTTTAGTTTTGCTCATTTTGTATTTTTGCTTTGATAACGTCCATCATAGGACGAAACGCGTAGGCGATTTAAATACAGTTTTTCTCTTGTCTTTATTTTATTTAACCATCTTGTCCTTAATCTCAGATCATAACCGAGTATATATATATATATATATATATATATATATATATATATATATTTATCATGTATATATATTTAACATGTGTAAAAAATAAACTCTGACATCTGTAAAAATCATTTCTGTCCCTCCTTTGAAAATTACTTTACAAGACTGGTTACAATATGACGAATATCTACTGAAAATTTATTGAGAAAAGCACCTAATATTTCTTGGAAAGCCGATTCAATTTGGCAGATATTAGTGTCATAAAATAAGATTATTTTATGTGTCCGCGTAAGCTACAAATCATCATGAGCTCGCTGGAATTCAAACAATATTCTACTGGTGACATGTTGGCAGTAAATAAATTCAAGTTTACCGATAAATTATTCGTAAATGAATTATGTTAAAAAAAAATGAAAGAAAAAGTAATGATGAGGAAAAGAGAACATTGATGAGAGAAGAAGCGTATTTGCAATCGCATTTATAATTCTCTGCATACACAGCTACATAATGTAACTGAGACATTTATTTACTCCTAGCAGTATAGCCTGGCGTTGCTCGGGTGTAATGAAATCTTTAAAACTAATCTATGGTATCGATTTCCGATATCGGGCAAAATGAGTCGTATAAGAAGATCTACTAATGTTTAAGACTAAAAACTATAATGTTAGCAAATTAGAGTAAATTCTGCAGCAAGAACCACGGTAAAAGGGCTAAAATCCTGGTATTGATCAGACCTGATTGGATATAGGAGGATCGATTTCCGATATCGGATGGAAATCGGAAAAAATAAGTAGCCCATGACCTGACCTGAAGCCTAAAGAATGTGTGAATTTTGGTGAGAATCGGATAAATATTGTGGATTTGTATAACGGACATACAGACAGATAGACAGATTGACAGGCGCACACACAAACATCTTGCATTTTATATATATAGATTGGGTGTTTGATTCATTTTTATACTGTCGTATATCTGATTGCTACTAACACAATTTTACTGAGAGCACGTATAACAGCCTAGCCTTGCAGATGAAAGAGTAGCGACACGCCTAGACAAAGCTTTTGTTTTCACAATAAAATAAGTGAATGAAATATCTGAACTAGACGAGAGGTGTATTTAGAATAAAAATTAATTTTCGATATTAAAGACCGGGAGATTTTTATTTCTCACGTTCCAAATAAAAACCAACGCTAACACAAATCTGCTTAGATACTAGTATACTATTTACAGTGAAAAGAAATATTGTCGGATTGGAAACTTAATTAACTGATTCAATAATGATGATTATGTTCTGGTTTCGGTATTATAATTTAGCAGATATGGTAATTGCTATGGAAATAGTAGCCGCTTTCCCCTAAGGAAACATTTGGTGTTTATTAACCGAGTACTGTTTTAGGTATAATTTTTTTTTAAATGCTTCTCTTAAAAATTTTCAGTAAAATAGTTTTCTAATAAAAGTTTCGGCATTAATAAAACTTGTATAAAAGAATAAATTTTTGTAATCATATCGCCCGAAGCAAGGCAGTTTATTGCCACTGATGCACAGGGGGTTACACAGGAGGAAAGTTATGAGAAAAAGGGACAGGTTATGGGGGTATCAGGAGGAGGGTAAGAAAAGGATGAGAATATTAATGACATTGGAGTGGACGGAGAAAAAGCATGGGAGAGAGAATGCAAGTCAATGACATAGGAGATGACTATTGACTTTACATTTAAATTTTTGGAGATTGTAGATGTCGGGGAAACAAGTAAAATGAAGGAAATTCCACAAGCGGGAAGTGCGAGAAAAAAAGCTGATGGAGTAGAATTTGCCTTTACATTTTATTGGTTTCACAGGAAAAGGGTGAGGCCTAATTGCTAACCTTGTGGCTCGAATAAATTCGTATATAGGGGGCACCAGAGAGCTAAATTCATCGGAGTAGAAGCCGTGTAAGTATTTGTAGAAGAGACACAGTGAAGCCACAATGAGAATGTGACTGTATCTGAACTGCCAAATCTGGATCGATGACATTACAGACTCTCTGTTGTATTTTGTTAAGAACCCCTAGGTGAATAGCAGGGGCACTCGATCAGATATGGCAACAGTATTTAATGAATGGGCGGATGGTAGATTTATATATGTGCAGTATGGTTTCAGACGGGAAACACTTCCTGGCCCTACACAGAAAACCGACCTTAGCAGCGGATCTAGCTATGGATTCTATATAGTCATTCCACTTGAGGTCTGCTGTGAGATTTAAACTGAGGGAGCGTAGTGTTTTGCTTTCAGGGAGACGAGTCTGATCCATGCTAATGCGGGGTAGGAGCGATCTTCAAAGTACACAATATGCAGGGTATGATGAGTAAATTGTGGCTATTTTAATTTTAATTTAGTGCATACGCTTTTTTTAATGTTTATTTTTACAACTACACAGTATAGTAAAATCATTTAGGCACTGGCTGTGAGAAAAAGAGTATCAAGACTCAATTCATTTTGTCAGCTGGGCATTCATGCAGGAACATCCAGTACGTACCTTTAAGAGTGTTATGGGTGTCGATTTGAGGAATTTGGAAAGAGTCGCCTCAAAAGAAATATTTAAATAATTTTAAGTTTTTCTAGCATCAGAAAATTTTTTCGTTTAGTAGGAGTTTATGGTTTTGAATGAACGCTACTTTTTCAAGATCAAATAAAATAAATTACTACGTAACAGTCAAAAAATAACAACACCAGAGACAAAAACACTCTTGAAAAAGGCTGTGGAAGTGGCCGAAAGCGCTTGGAACAAAAGATTCTTTAACTCCTACAAAACGGAGAAATGTTAGGATGATGGAAAAACTTACTAAAAAAATCAATTAAATATTCCTTGTCAGCCCAATTTAATGAAATATATATATATATGTGTGCGTGCGTGTGTGTGTGTGCATTTGTAAAACTTTATGGAAAAAAAGCAAACAATCAGGCCACAATGGGCTAACTGTTTAAAAAAAACCCATAAAAACATTTCACTTGTGTGTAGATGCGCATTAAAAGATCCTACATTTTTAGGTAAAAAAAAACATCCTTGATAATGGCTGATAGAACAGCCGAAAACACTCGGACATATATACAGAACATTTGGACACTTTTTCACAACTGATGTTCAAAAAAACGAAAATACTTGTACCTTTTCTGTAGTTTTAATAAAACTTGTATAAAAGAGTGATTGCTGCTCAAATATGTCCCTATACACAAATTCACACACACACACACACACACACAACAGACACACATGTATGTGGGTATAAATGTACGTAGCGTATATATTCTGAGTGAAGAAAGGCATTATGAATTACAAGTCCCAAGGCGCAGTTAGAAATAAGTTAGATTGATCAGCTAGCATTCACTGGTTAACTAGAACTTTGGAGTTGCACCCGTAAAATCGCATATTTAGTCAGTCAGTTAACTCTCATACCTGACACATGCTTGGGCGATCATGTCTCTTTCGAACAGCAGGTTTCTTTTTGTGGTAGACCAGTCGCCAACCAAGATGGCTCTTTTTTCAGCACATACTCACAAACAGTCGCCAACCAAGATGGCTCTTTTTTCAGCACATACTCACAAACATATATATATATATATATATTTACAGTACACTAAATCTAAAATTGAGCCACCACCGACCGCGGTTTCACACAACGGGTCGTCAGGGCCAGGCTAACAAGTTAGATTAAAAACGGCAAATATATAGAGCTGTCTATAATTTTTAGTGCTGCCTTATTGTAATTAAGTATATATATATATATATATATATGACCTAAAAAACGTATAGACTGCAGGAAGGTCAATTTGTGAGTCCGTTTTGGTGTTTCTCAGTGTTTGAGTCAGTGTGTGTGATCCATTTAGCTACTAGAGATAATCCTAGGAGATAAAAAGAAACCCGTATCTGATAAAATAAAAAAAATAAAAAATAAAAAATATGAATAAAAAATCGCAAGAGAAAAAAGAAAATGATTTATTTCAATGCACTCGGGAAACCCGTCCGATATTTCGCCTTTACTGAGTGCAGATTAACTTGATTCACATCGTTTTGTGTGTGTGTGTTTTTATTTTTTTATTTTCAGAGATTCTTTTACAATTCCTGGGAAACGACAGAAATCCGTGTATTTGATATTTTTAAACAAAATATTTGCTGTGATGTAGTAGGGTTTCCTGTCGATATATCGAACGGCAAACATAATATGAATGATGCTCTCACTGTTGACTTCTGTCAAACGATCATTTTACTCTACACTTTTCGGGTCTTTATACAGATACCAATAAATTTAGGTGCACACGACTATGGTATTATGCTATAGGTATGCATATTATATATATATATATATATATATATATGTGTGTGTGGGTGTCAGTGTGTGTCTGAGTACTGTTGAAATGGCGCACGGTTATTGCTGCTGGGAAGAAAAAATACTATGTATCATATAAAACAAGAGTTTAAATACATACTATGAATAAATATATATTCGTTCTTCACCGGTCAGTAACAAATTCATATTTATTCTTAGTACATACAGTGTGCGATATGCAAATTGTGGACATTCTATATTTTAAATTTCGCGCATGCGCGTTGTTTGATTTTAATTTTGTCGACAGCCCAGTCAGTTGGAATCTATTTGTGAGAAAAAAAAGCACAATGAGGCAATTCCCTCCTCCAGAAATATGGATTGACATGATGTACAGGTGGAAATTCGTGAATTGACGTCCAAAACGGATATTTCAGAGTTTTTTTTTTATAATCATATCGCTACATGCAAGGCATTTTACTGCCACTAGTGCGCCGGGGGTTTCATAGAAGGAAAGTTATGAGAAAGAGTGACAGGTTATAGGGGGTGTCAGGAAGTGGGTAAGAGAAGGACGAAAATACTGATGAGAGTGGAGTGAACGGAGAAAAGAGCATGAAAGAGAGGATGCGAGTCAGTGAGATAAGAGATAACTACTGACTTTACGTTTACATTCTTTGAGATTGTAGTTGTCAGGAAAGCAGGTATATGGAAAGGAACTACACAGGTGTCAAGTGCGAGAAAAGAAGTTGATGAAGTAGAATTTGCCTTTACATTTTATTCGTTTGACAGTAAAAGAGTTTGACCTTGTTGCTAATCTTGTAGCTCGAGTAAATTCATATATAGGGGGTACCAGAGAGCTAAGTTAATCGGAGCAGAAGCCGTGAAAGTATTTGTAGAATAGACACAGGGAAGCCACATTGCACCGGTGAGAAAGTGACTGTATTTGAGCTGCCAAGTTGGGATCGATCACATTACAGATCCTCTGTTGGATTTTGTCAAGGACCCCTAGGTGGATAGCAGCGCACCCGACCAGATATGGCAGCAGTATTCTATGCACGAGTTGATGGTAGATTTATATCTTCACAGGATGCTTTCAGACGGGATAAAGTTGATTGCCCTACACAGAGAACCGACATACTTACATCTGATCTGGGGATTCGGAAAGAGTTGGATGGTATATCCAGTCAGCGTCATGGTGATTACCAGGGATGGTACAATTATGTGATGTAGCTCGTCAGAGAATTTTCCATGGAAACAGCAGGAGAATAGCGAAAGGCTTGCGAGGTTCCGTATGGAGACAATTGGTTGTAGGGTGTAAGATAATTCATCATCTACAAGACAGCGTAGAAGCTTTTTGAACGCTATCAAGGTGATGGCACGATCGCAGAGATTACAACAGTACTTCAATATTTTGATTTGTTTTGAATTTTGTAAACATATAACATGGAAGCTGGAGTCAAGTAAAAGTCGGTATAATGAACCGACTATTTTCAGCATATTCAATGATGGATCATCTATATGAATGCCACCTCTTTAGGGTGAACTTGACTCTCACTAGATGTTCAGAGCCGGATGCTTCTCTGGTTCTCTCCTGCAGACTCTGCTGTTATTGCCTACAGGAATAATGACTTCCGTCTTTACCTGAGTGACACGTCTAATTCTAATAGACTTCTCTTTGTATCTGTTCGTCTTGCATGGCAGCGTGACCTAAATGATGTTAAATTATTGTTTGCTGATAGAAATGAAACAATGTATAGCATCTCACAACTTCTGTGCTAAAGATTATTAGAAGCACTGCAGAAGTTTGCTGAAAAAAGCAACCCCGCAGTCCCCCTTCTATACAATCAAATTGAGTAGTCCTCACACATACAAGGTTGAATTCTTTGATCGCAACTTCTCTTTCCATTCTACACTTGACTGGAGTATCAACACCGGATTTCCCACCAAGAACAGAAGTTCAACTCAGTTTTATAAGCATAACTTTGAGAGTGAAGAAATTAGTGACTGGCAAACATTTAGGGTCAACTCAGTGATGATAAAAATTTAGTAGCATTATTTCAGAGGCATTATAAATTACAAGTCCCAAGGCGCAGTTAGAAATAAGTTAGATTGATCAGCTAGCATTCACTGGTTAACTAGAACTTTGGAGTTGCACCCGTAAAATCGCATATTTAGTCAGTCAGTTAAGTCTCATACCTGACCTGAATAGACCTGAATCTACTTATTCTCCCCCAGCTATGGGTTAATTAGTCAGTCTAAACCTTTATTTTCTCTACAAAAGATGATGAGATTCTTGGGTTTTAAAAATATTTTCTGGCTTCAAACAACCTGCAAATATTTGATAATGTGTAGAAAAGGAATCTGTCATATAAAAATAGGCTCATATGCGGGTGAGCATCATTCTTTGTCTGTCTCTATGTCTATCTGATTCTCTCTTTCTCTCCGTATACGTTGTGTATATTTCTAAAGAAATAATGGATCTATTTTTTGCTTTGTTATTTTTCTCGAGTAAGCAAGCCGACTGATGTAAGCCAGTTTGTTTAAAATAAAATGGGGCGTCCTTTTAAAACACGTGTAACCATAAGGGTTTGATGTAACATATCTGTATATTTAGTTAACAGATAATTAGAACTTAGATCAAGCCCGATGAATACGTTAGTAATTATTATTAAT
>JBBBDQ010000692.1:705000-725000 GCA_037127315.1 Ascarosepion bandense | reverse complement strand
GTTTGAACATTATTTTTAATCGATACTCGAATTTGAATAGATATTCTGTTTTTAATTAAACAATATATTTATATATTAATTTCTACCGGCTGGATTATTTACGAAAAAAGGCATGTCATTCGGTAGAACTAGGTAGAAATAAATATATAAATATACTGTTTGATTAAAAACAGAATATCTATTCAAATACGGGTATCGAATAAAAATAATGTTCAAACTAATTATTTCCATATATATATATATATATATATATATATATATATAAGAAACGCTCGATACGTGTCAAAACCAAAATAACCTTATACATGGGTTAAAGTATTAGAAAAATTGCTGAGTAGACGTAATATCTCTCTTAGGGATTTTATGTCGAAATGTTCATTCAACATTTTTGAATTCTGAAAATTTATTTTACTTTATATATATATATATATATATGCCTGATTTAGAAAGAGAAAAAAGTAAAGCTATCGTTAATACAGTAGTATAGTTTTTAGGCTATTTACTCTTCTCCCCCACTTGAGAGAGATGTGACACAAGGTCTTTTTTAATGTGGGGAACCTGAGCGCGTCCGCCCAGGTACTGGTCAAAACATTACCTATCCACCGCAGTGGATATGTTCAGAACCGGTCTAAACTGGTCATAACTGGTCTTTTTTTTTTGTCATTTGGGACCCCAGTCTACTTTTCAGGATCACGCCAGAAGGAACTTCCTACCAGTCAATATCTCTCACTTGGGTATAGAGCAAGTGTCGTTATTTCCTGTCCATGGTGTCCAATACAAGTGAAGCTCTGAAGTAACTTGAATAATTTATTTTTCACTGGCTCCCATGAGACGCATGAAATGCATATAATCAGCTACGACTAAAATACATTTACTACTAAAACAACTAATCGATGCAAATAATTCAAAATTACTCACAGCCAATCCATGAAGAACAGAGAACGGAGGAAGTTCTCCTAATGCCTGCACAAATATAGAAATACACACACACATTATATCTAAACATATTTATAAATGGAACTGTCTGTGTGTGTGTGTATGTCCGTTACCTATAAACTCCGAAACGGCTGAACCGATTTTCTTGAAAACTTACACAGTTGTACTATAAGCGTCTGCAAGTGTTTTTAGCTAGCTTTTGTGTCGAGGTACTCCCGATAAATATCAAAAATCGATAATCGAAAAAATCGGGTTATAGAATGAGTGGTCCGATTTTAATCAAATTTGATACCCTCATAGAAAAAGACATAAGAAACGATATTCAGAAGTTTTAAGGTTGCAGTTCTTACAATAGTGCATAAAATCGATAATATATATATATAGAAGCTTTCATACATCCGAGCACCGCCGAGTTCTACTGCTAGTATCTATATAAATACACACATACAAGCCAGTTTCGCTGTATTGCAGCTCATTAGTATGCCTAGACACATCCACTTGCTTCTGACCGGGATCTAAACTCAAGCGATTTGATGTCAGTCAGAGATGCTACCCACTAAGTCATAGGCGCATAAAATGTGAGAAGGGAAATTTTAACGTGTTGTATATAAGCATGTATACAGACGCCAGTCACCGAGAGAACTCAATTAATAGGGAAAAATTATAGAACCTACTAGGTTTGACTAGATTATTAAGCAGAACATAACAGTAACACGTAGATTATGTCATTTAAAGACATGCTAGATTTTTCCTCGGCGAAATGAATAATTCAATGATTTAAAACGACATTCATAAATTAATAATTCTCTGATTTTCAAAATTAAAAAAAAATTAATCTCTTCTTCTTGATCAACAGAAGACATGCATTTTTGCTCCATTTTTAATTCACACTCTTTACGTAAAATAAAAATCTTGTCTTGACATAAAAAAAGTAACAAAGAAATACGTTGGATTATGGGTAATTACAGCATCAGAGTTTATTATCTGACAATTATGAACCGAGAAACCTGCATAAAACATATGATGCAGGAAAGAACGGCTACCTGACGCCGCCAATTATGAAGATGAGTTGATTTTTTAAGCGCCACAAGGTCGAAAATAGGCGGTACCCAGTGATGAACGAACTCACTACTTGTTACTAGTTGTAACCAAAACATGGTAACCAACGTCGAGCTTGGTAACCATCACACCACGTCGAAGTCCCCACTCTATTTAAGTGTAGCTTAGATGTTTAACAAGGCCGATAGTATGGGACATCGCGTGAGGATCGAACTCAGTACTCAATTGTAATAATTCTAAAGATACAAGCTAACCAATGTAGAGGTGCTCGTCAATGTTTATAACCGTTACACCCTGTCGTGATGCTCATTCTTTCTAAGTGACGTGTCACGAGGCCGATAGTATGGGGTACTGAGTATTGAATTCACTATTCAATTTAAATTATTCTAGTTAGGAAATCTAACCAACATCTAGCTTTCTAACCATTACATTTCATCGGAAGAAGTGAGATTAGGTTGGTTGTTTTTACCACATGTCATGTTTTCTTGTAATATTAAATGGAGACTATGTATTATGTACCCAATGTGAATGAAACTGAAAACTCAGTATTAACTATCATTTGGACTAACTTCCGTAAACATTAAACGAAGCGGGGTTATTGCGAAAATGCAAAACCATACGAAATAGAAAACTTGGGGGGAAACCTAATGTAACCCGGTTTATATTAAGTGTCTTCGATTGATTTCGTATTCTTCGATTTATGAACACTTTGTAGAAAATTCAAAATAAAAAAAACATTTTGACATTTTTTTAATTTTTAATTTTTTTTTTTCTGAAGTGAATTTTTTTATTCTTATATCTATTGACACAAAAATTCTCCAATTAGTGTGCTAAAGTTTTTACATAGTAAAATTCGATTAGGGCATACATAATACTCGAGTGTACAGAAAAAAACATTCTTTAGTTTAACCACAGTAATTAAAAATTGATTTTTATAGTTATCAATTAATTGAAAAATTTCTAAAATTTAAAAATGGAATATGGGTTACTATGTTGATTGTCACGTATTGCGTTATTAAAGTACCTACAGTATTGTTAAAAAATAGACGTTTATAAATGGATAAAGTTTATAATAAAAAACGATAATAAAAACACAAATTTGAATATTTGACTATTATTTATTATAATATTTGAATCTACATTATTTTGAATGTTTTGATTTTTTCAGGTTTATTTTGTAGATCTTAAAAGATTTCTATTGATATGTTAAATAGAAGTGGACGATTTAATTTTATACAGAACTTTGCATTTATTAATAAATATCGAATATAAAAGATGTATGCATTTATTATGGATAGATTTGCTTGTCAACCCCGTTTAAACAAAGAATCGGGGTTGACAATGCATGTCTTAAACTGACATGTTGAAAATGGCTATTTCCCCTCTAAATTTTATCTGAATTTACAGATAAATAAATAAATATTCGCTCTGTAAAATGAATTAATTTACATTGAACTCTCTATTGGATTAGTTTTAATATTTTAACAATATTACTAGGATCCTCCCGGAATATCTGTCAACCTTATCCCGGATTATTTAACAATCCTATCCTGGGCTTGTACCGCCTATATATATATATATATATATATATATATATATAAACAAAAATTGATATCACAGTGCATGAATACTGATCTGAATAGAAAAAAAGGAATATAATATAACATGGAAAAATACTTTGTTGGAGCATTTATTTCTTTTATTCGTAAAATGCTTTTCCAAACAAATTTTTTAAATCGTGTTCCAACTTTTGACCCCACCATTTACTATGTCTCCATGATTAATTATCTTTCGACTATGTCAGTTTATTTTTTCAACGGTAGCTTCTAGATAAATTTTGGCCTGAAAGGATCCTAAAGTTATCTTTTTAAATCAGTATATATATATATATATATATATATATATATATATACTGATTTAAAAAGATAAAATTTAAAAAAAATTAAATTATTCTCTTAAACTTTAGGAATCATTTCAGGCCAAAGTATATATATATATATATATATATTGGTGGCCATCTATATTAAATCAAAGCAACCCACACTCAATAAAATCACATTTTAATCTAGTCACTAAACATTACATTGTATTTAGACATATGGTTCTTTTGTTAACATTTCGGGCTTTCACGTGGTGTGACGTCACAGAACTACATTACTAATTTACAACATGCATTTGCTATTCGGTGACTGAAATCATCACATATTAATCTTTTATAACACACAAAAAATCATCTTAGATGTTGGATGTATTTATGTTATCGTCCCTGCAATCACCGTGAAGATGGCTCATGTGAGCCGAAAGCTTAGAAACAGCGTAATAAAGAATATCCAAATGTTGGATCATTTTTGTCTTTATTTCCACCTGAACGGCTCATGATTAAACATAATAGACATTTATTGTCTGTGTATTTAACAATATATATATATATTTATATATAACCGGAAATTTTACCAAGACTATGCGATCATCAGATTCTCTAGTGTTTTAATCTTAAAGCTGCTCTTAAATATGCATTTTTAATTTCTATATATACTTATACATACGCCTTATACAGTCACATATACAAGCATCACACCCGGGTATGTGTGTGTGGATGTGTGGGTGCGTGCGCGCGACGTATACTAAGTACAAAAAATAATTCAAATATATATTATAGAATTCTCCAAATAATGTTTGTCTTCTCACTTTTTTATTACATTTTTCCAGACGGATAAATGTAATAAAATGTAAATTGACAGGTCTTGTCTGGTAAATGCAATAAAATACACACACAAACACACACACACACACACACACACACACACACACACACACACACAGAGTATGTGTGTGTGAGAGAGAGAACGAGAGTGAGAGAGAGAACGAGAGTGAGAGAGAGAACGGGGGTGATTTTGCTGTTTCTATGTGAACAACTGGTATACAAGTGTAGAAAAGTTTAATGAAATTAAATTGATTACGAATGTAGCCAACGAAGTGTGAATTCATTCTCCCTTTGTTCCAGATCAACATCAAACCCAATTTAAATTCAAAGACCAGCCATGATAATATATCTACTCAATCGAGAAAAAAAAAACTAAAAACGACGAAAACCTTCAGTTTATCGTTGACTTATAAGGTTTTTCTTTGGATATAAATATATCGTTAAAAACAAAACAAACGACTACTAAACTGTTACCTGATATCTGTCTTCCAATATGGCAATGTATCCTAGGCAATCTCTTCGTAGACTAAAAAATGATTTGAAGCAACAGAAATATGGTTCTACAGAAGGATGTTGAGGATAACAGTGACCGAATATGCGAGCAACGACGACATTTTAAAGAAAATCGGAAGAAAAGAGAATATAAATAACAGTTGAAATTTCTAAAGCACATAGTGAGGAAAGAGGTCTTGGAAAATTTTATACTCACAGGACAGATTGCGGGCCACAAGGACATAGGAAATCAAAAAATAATTACTGTTCCTGATCAAATGAATGGTAGAACAAAATTTAGGAGCGAAAATAAAAATTTTAAATATATTAAAAGCTACAAAGGACGGGAAGTTGTGAAGAGCCATGATCAACTATGTCCAGAAGATACACGGCACTTAAGTGAGAGGAAGAATGGTTCAAAATCGTGCATCGTGAGATTTTTCTTTTTTGTCAGAGTTTTCCAGGAAGATTCTTAGATACCATCTCTGTGGCATATTAATTTTCCCGCAGTAGATTGCCATTGTTTTCTGTGGTAGACTGGTTGCCTACTAAGGCTAGAAAACACAATTATTCCTGCTATTTAAACCATAGCTGGATGTTGAATAGACAGCTTATTACCTTTCCCAAGGCTATCGGCGCGTAAATGGATACAATTCAACTGGTATTCGAACTCGGCTCTCCGATTTGTCGTTCCTAGTCGATATCCACTGCATCACAACACATATCTACAAAGACTAAATATTCATGTTTGATTTATTAGCAGTGGAATTAATAAAAAGAAATTGAAAATAACAACTGGGATAGCAACGCGATCACGTGTGCTCACTAAAAATAACCTTTATAGTAATACACTCCTGATCAAAAATTTAAGACCACTTAAAAATCTTTAAAAACAAATTTTTTTTTACAGATAGATTTTAAACTCCTCCCACTTAAGGTTACCAATACTACAATCTAAAATGTTATGGAAACAAAAAGCTACATTCCAAACATTTTATTTAGAAATTTACATTTTTATAAAATGAGGCGATTTACACATGATCAAAATTATAAGACCAGAGACAAAAATTCTACGAAATTGTACAAAAAGTGTATGAAAACATTCAACAACCAAATTTAATAATGAAATCTACCTCCACTGATTTTGATGACTTCAAAAATTCCGTCGGGCATGCTAGAAATAAGCATTTCCATTAAGGTGCGGGGGATGTTGCTCCAGCTTCTGAAGATGGCTTCACGAAGTTCATTTTTTGTTGAATATTGTTTGCCATTTCGATAAACATCTCTTGTCATCCATCCCCAAACATTTTTAAGTGGGTTCAAGTCCCAAGAGATGGACCCCATTTTCTTGTAGAAAGGTCAAGGTCCGTCTTGCAGCATGGCTTGTAGCATTATCCTGTCGAATAACCATCCATCCCCACACAAACGATGGCCCTCCATCATCAAATATGCTTTTTGTAGCATGTTAACACTACCAGCCGCTCTCTGACGACCCTGCACCACCTGGAACTCCATCATCCCTCTGTAAGAAAAGGCACCCCATACCATTAGGGACCCTCCACCTCTATGGCGTGCGGAGAAAATTTCAGGAGGCATGATTTTGTTATGCCAATATCGTTGGAAGCCATCAGGACCATCGAGATTGAATTTTTTCTCATCAGGAAACAGGACTTTCTTACACTTCTCAACGTCCCATGTTTGGTATTCACGACCAAACTTTAAGCCGTCCACCTTGTGACGTGGAAGCAGCCGAGGAATTTGTTTACGCTTTTTATTTACCATGCCTTTTTGTTTTAAGTGTCATCTGATGGTTACGAGACTGCAATCAGCATCTGTGACTGCCCTATCTTTCAGAACAACCCGTCTTATTCTCCTACCCAATGCAGGAGACATTTTGGGGGCCTACCAGAGGATTTTGCTTTTCCATAATTCTCACTGTTCTTCAGAAAGTTGCAAATCACAGTTTTACTGCGATTTACCTTAGCTGCGATCGCCCGCTGTGACAATAGAATTTGAGAACGCTCAACTTTGGTAAGTTTGCTTGCTTTAGGCATGGTAACACCTTTACGCAGTGATTGCTAATCTCTAACTGAACTAAAAACATTGGAATTACCATAGATCTAACAATTTATACCCCTGGTCTTATAATTTTGATCATGTGTAAATTTCCTCATTTTATAAAAATGTAAATTTCTAAATAAAATGTTTGGAATGTAGCTTTTTGTTTCCATAACCTATTAGATTGTAGTATTGGTCATCTTAAGTGAGAGGAGTTTAAAATCTATCTGTAAAAAAAATTTCTTTTTAAAATTTGTTTTTAAAGATTTTTAAGTGGTCTTAAATTTTTGATCAGGAGTGTATAAAGAAATATTAACAGATAAAAAAAAACCCGATCAAAATTACATACATATGCAGTTTTTAAAGACTCATCGACGTGTTATGATTGTTAGCATGCCAGTCTAACTAGAAAAATTACAACTGAGTCATGAGATCAATCTTAACTGGGTGTCCCATAATTTTTGCTTTGTTTCACGTCTATTCTACGCTTAGAAAGTCACCATATGTATGTCTTAGTTCAATTTTGTAATCCGATATTGTGGTGCAATGAATATAGGCTCGGAATGAAAAATCGGACAGTCGAGTTCGAACTTCAGTTGCATTTGTTCCATTCACGTACGTGCAAATACTCTTGAGAAAGGTATTAATCCATTTTTTCTCTCTCCAGCTATAGGTTGAATAGGCCGACAGATTGAGTTCTATAGACATGGTTGGCAAAACTGGTCTCTACTGTGAGAAATCTTCCTAATCAGTCATATCTCAAAAGAGGCATGATAACAGAAGCGTGTGGCATTAACTGCCTGACTCAATCCGATATATCATTTCTTGTTCTGGTGAATGTGATTTTACTGGAAACACATGTTTGAATCCCTGTTGTTGTTTCAATAATATATTGACACGGTTATATCTATTGACAGACAACGTCCTAAAAACATTCTTTTTTTTTTAATTAAATTTTGAATTCTAATTGTTTTGACTTAATATAATTTCTTTCGATGCGTTTTAGGGTTGAATTGAAATGTGACCGATGCAAAAGTCGTATTTTCTTTTTTGTATGTTTACTAATGTACTTAAATTTTACTCTTTGTAAAAATAGGACTAGATATTGTTCTCCTATCGTCCTGTTCAAATTCCTCTCCACTCTTTTGAACAGGAGTAGAGGTTTATCCCTTGTTACCTGTTTAAGATCGGATTTTTGCTTCTTTCTAAAGTCCACTTCAACTTTACAATCCTAACGTATCCGCGTAATTTCTGAAATTGTATTCCCTAATTATTTATTTATTTGTTTATTTTCCTCCTCTTCCAATAGGATTTCATAGGTTCTTCTATCAACAGTTTACACTTCTGCCCGATCTTTTGAACAGGAGTACAAGTGTATCCCTGTTTTCTGTTTAGGAGTGGTTTTTTGCTTCTACTTCTGCACTAGCCGTTATCTTTCCTGCAAAGACCCAAGAATTTCACTTCTTCCACTTTCTTATGCTTCTAAAAACCCCAGAGTAACACTTTACTTTTAGTTATTATTGGGACTTGCATTTGATGAACATTAGTTTAAAATCTTTTGTTGTTATTGCTTTTTCCGATATTTAACATTCAAAGGGGAAATAATTTTGACGAGGTAGTACTGAAATGTTCCCCGCTTGATCCATCACCTAAAACGAATATTCGGATGTTTGCTGGTTTAATTACCGTTATTTGTGCAGTCAGTTTCGACGGGAACTATGTTGATTGTGGTTGTTGTCGCAACGTTTCAGCAGTTCTACATTGTGTTCATCACCAAATGTATTTCTTGATAAGCTAAAAAAGGACGATGGCTGAAATGCTGTAATAAGACCATCAAAGAAGAGGACAATAGTTCGCAAGTAAATAGTGTCAATGATAAAAAGTAACCATCCTTGAAAGGAAAATAGAAAATTTTTAACTATTTTGTCTTGTTATATCAGCAACAAAGATGAGGAAAATTGTAACAGATTGACGGTAAGTTCTCCCAACTTTAAGGTTGAAATTGATACATGTAACCGTAATACTTTGCTAGCAGTTTCTTCTCTTGACCTTCTTGCATCTGCAACATTCCGGAAGTTTCTTGCTTTCCGATGGAATTTGATCTTCAGGAGTTAAATCTTCTTCTTCTGTGTGCCCTGTCCCTTCAGGACGTAGGCGATCATGGTTCTCCACGTCTCCTTATCCCTTGTGGCTCTCAGTATGTTTGCTCCTGTTACTCCTGGCAGCCCCCGTTCCGTCATTCACCTGATCAGGTCCTGCAAATATGTTATCCACTGCCTTCCTATGTCTCTCTTTCCTTCTATCTGGCCAGTCAGTATCAGGTTCTCCAGGATCTCCTTCCTCATTGCGTATCCCAGGAACTTCAGGTGTCTCTTCCTGATACTCAGTATTAATTTCCTTTTTGTTGCCATTCTTTCCAACACCTCATCGTTGCTTGCATGCTCAGTCCACGTTATCCGCAGCATCCTTCTGTAGAACCACATTTCCGCTGCTTCCAGTTTTGTCCTCATTTTCGATGATATTGTCCAGCATTCACTGCCGTATTGAAGACCTGACATTACATAGCAATACAGCACTCTTTGTTTGTAGTGAAATTTTCCTGTGTGTTAGTATTTTACTCAGCTTCTGGAACGCGTTTTTGCCATGCCATATCGCATTCGGATCTGTGTGTCGCAATTTCCATCTCCTGTTAGAACACTTACTAGGTATTTAAATTTTTGTACTTGCTTGATTCTAGTGTCACCCACCTGTATTTGGTATTTTGGGTCGCATTTTTTGCTGATGACCATTTTAATTCCTGTACTTTTATTGTTTTCTCTCCTTAATAGTGTTTTTTCTCATATTCTCTCATAAAATAACTCATTGCGTCTTAGTGGCTTTATTTCCTTGTTTGGATTGATATGATTAAAGAATTATGAAACATTGTCAACCATAGTTATAGTAATAAAACCTTAAATTAAGAAATTGAATTTTGAAACTAATGATTGTGCTGCATCTATTCTCTGGATAATTCGCCCGTCGCGACGCCCCATGTTTGACCTTAGGATTTTCGGTTGTGTATGTATTAGGAGTCAAGTCACTAGATTAAATATTTTTGCAGTTTCTCGCCGAATCGAAATCACTGTTTGATCAACTAGCCATTATGAAAGATATTTTGTATGACATCATTTCAATTCAACACCACAAGTGTAGAGATTTGCTTAATTCCAAGTCTGTAATATGGTCCGCGGTCCGCCTATGATCTAGAAAACAGACTTGCTTTTCTCCTTGACTGATTGCCAACGAGAACGAGAGACCAGTCTTCCCAGCAATTTAATGCGTAATTGTGATGAGGTGGTTATAAAGTAATGGATTTAATCCTTTCTTAGAGTATTTACGAATTAGTGAATGTAGCGAGCTGGATTAAAATTCGAAATCAGCTCTCCGATTTCTCATTTCTTGCCCTGATAAATTACACCACTTGCACGACAGCTAAAGAAAAATTATTTGTTTGAATTGCTTTGCAAGCTTATCTTATCTACTTAAGACAGAAACTGCAAACACACACTAAGCCCAAATATAAGGTTTGTTGTACGGTAGACAACGTTTACCTATTCGAAATTATCTTTGTGTCATTAATTTAATGTAATCTTACTGAAGTCGAAGAGTTACATTAAACGACAAATATACAGGGATATAGAAGAGATTAGAATGCAAACATCTTAACATAAACGCTAAAATAAACCTGAAATCATTGGAAAGGGATTCATGCAAAAACCTCGTGGTTATTTTGATTGAACTCTAAAGAGAATTGGAGACGGTGTTCAAACATAGATGACAAAGGCGCAGCGTAGACTTTTTTTTTTATCGCAACGGGTAGCAGATTAAGGAAAAGTAAAATTAAAATATTTACAATAAAGAATGGCGATTTTCTAACTGCTGGTATTTGTCAAATGTTTTTTTTTTCAGAACAGGAAACTTTCAAGGAAGGATTGAAACACGAGAATGGAAAAAAATGAAATACATCCCAGTGATTTATATAAAAATGAATTGGTATATATATATATATATATATATATATATATATATATATATATTGGGTGGCATAAAAGTTGGTTGACACCAATAAATTAGGTTTGAGTATCGGCTATATTGTTGCAATGGTGTTCAATGAAAGTAAGGTATCGTTATTATTGTAACAATTAAAATGTAATTGTTAATGTAATAATTGTATTATTAAATATGATTGTATACGCAGTCTCAAAATATAAATTATGATTTACTTCCAATCTACTTTAAAACCACTTTATATATACATATTAATCATCAACATACAAGCATGTTTCGCTTTATCACATCTCATTAGTGTGATCAGACATCCACTTGCTTCCAGCCGGGATCGAAACTAGACCGATTTATTGTCCGTCGGTGTCACTACGCCCACTAAGCCATAGGCGCATGGAATAAGAGAGGGGAAATTTTAGCGTGTTATATACATGTAGAATATACACACGCCAGTTACTGGGAGAACTCAATTCATGACTAAAAAATAAGGTGTAAATCGCAAAAGTGATAACTATTTTAAAAATTTTCCCCACTAGAAAGCTCAATCGTAATGAGAGCATACTAACCGATACGCAAACCTAATTCCCTTGCTTTTAACCTACTTTTGGACCACAGACACAATATATATATATATATCATTTCACCTCAAGCAAGTTTATAAAACAAATGGGACACAATGGCCTACTGGGTGTTGGGGAGTATGTCACGAAAAATTGAAAGAGGAAATTCATATTATTCCTTTATTGTTCTTATTATTGGAAGAAGGAAAAGAGTTACACATGTCAGAAGTGCAATAGAAGAAAATGTTAACATAGAACTTACTGTTACATATAGCCATTTCAACTGTAAAATGATGTGAACTTCCCGCAAACCTAGTAATGCGCTTAAATTCATAAAGTCTATTAGTTACCGAAGAGGAAATTTCGTACGGACAAATGTCACGAAAAAATTTATCGAAAAGGCATGGTAAAGATACATTACGGATTAGGTAAGTGACTAATGGCGAGATACTTGGCTAAGATCAATAATATTGCAAATAATTCTTCTATAAAAGTATATCAGGGGCACCCGAAGAGCTGTGGTAGTTCTGTTCAATTAATGGTAGAATATTAGACATACAAATTGTAAAACAGTCTCCGAAGACAAAACTTGTCTTGCACGACACACGAACCAATTTTCTGGCAGCAGACATAGCAAAACCAAAAATAACAACTGGCGACAAATTAATTTATATTATAGTCGCTATAAACAGAATTCTATTACCGCTAGTATTAGTATGATGACTAATAATATTTGAATTTGGGAAAACGATATATAAATCTGTATATACTAAAGTCAATTTTAGGAAAATTTAGGATAAAGTATGAGGTAACCAGAGAAGTTCTTGCTGTTTTTTTTTTTATTTATTAGAAATAAAAGACTTACAACAAGTTGGACATAACGTTAGTTCTGAAAGTAATTCTCATCGTCATGCAGATCTTTCTGATAACGTGCTTCCAGCTGCACAATGCCATGTCGTTATAAACAGGTGTCTTAGATGCAAAGAAATCTGTGAGTGTCTGCCACAAGTCTGCCTTATTTGTTGAAAGATTTCCAACGATGATGGTTGTGCAGGGAATCAAAAAAATGTTAAAAGTTGGTTTAAGGTCCGGATAGTAAGATATATGGTACAGTATATCTAAGCTAATTTAATTAATCTTTTTTTTAAGAAAAATGAAATAAATTAATTACACTAGATTATATAAGCAAGATATGTATGTATGTGCTGGACACTCCTATCTGAGTATTCCTATCTAAAAGAGCGTTTAGCTGATCCTCCTTGCAGACACTTTCTCAGGCATAATTTTGTTTATTCTTCACCTACAATCTACGCTGCAACTATGTTGAGCGGACCTTAGTTACAGTTTATGAGTTATTCGATAACAATCTGAAGAATGAAAGAACACATAAACTCTCGGTTACAATGACTACAGATTTCAAGCTGGCAAAACCTTTTTCACTCATAAGAATTCGGTAAACCGGTGGTTTGGTTTTCAGGCAATTTCTAAAGCAACTTTGGAAATCACCTTCCTGTTAAATCGATTATAGTGAGATTCCAACCCGGGCTTTTTGGTGAGAACGTGAACGTTCTAACCACTCGGCTATATACCCAAATTTTGCATAAAATAAAAAGAATATATCTACATTTAAAATCTGAGTGCCCCTTCTCATCGATGCGCATGGGTAATCATATCAACGTAAACATAATTTTAGTCCGATGAAGTTCTGTGTAGATAGTTTGCGAAATAATAGTGTGTTTCTTTTTAATCGATTAACCGCAAGCAAGACAATAAAGTCACTCAAACACATGGAATTACTGATTGGGAATAAATTTGGTCAATGAAAAACAGTAAGAGGGAGCGGAACAATATAATTCAGGAATACAGGAGATAACGATGGACGTGGTACTAAATTTTTGAACATCAATTTGGTTGGAAAATATCGAACCAAAGGAAATTTCCATAATGAAGATGTGCAAGAAAAGAAACTGTTAGCATAAAAATTACGGTTATATTTAGCGAATACAACGGTAAATGAGACCTTGTCGCAAATCTAGTACGCGCTTAAATGAATACAGTCTGGATATCATAGGGAAGAGTATAATTTACTAAGCGCAGCTTAGATGTGGCACAAGGCCTAAAGTATGAGGCACCCAGTGAGGATCGAACTCACTATTTAATTGCAATAGTGCTAGCGAGACAAACTTGCTAACCATTACACCACCTTGAGGTGCCCATCATAGGGAAGAGTTCATTTGAACAATTAACATGAAAGTATTTATAGAATAGGAAAAACGAGGTAAGGTGGTGGAAAATGACTGAAGTCGATACTCCAGGTCTGGACTAACAACATTGCTGATTCTTTTTTGGATTTAATCAATAATATATATATATATATATATAGAAAGAGCTCTGGACTATATGTAACATCAATATTCTAAGTATGGACGAATGGTAGACTTATAGAAATGTAAAATAGATTTTGGAGAGAATATTTGTCTAGCACGACACAGTGAGCTAAACATCTTAGCAGCTGACCTAGCAATGTATTTAATGTAGTCTTTCCACTTCAGGTCGACTAAGAATGTTAACCAGGGAAAGTGGAGAGAGCCACTCCCTTGGAGTTTAGCATCCGCCATGCTGATAGGAGGCAGAAAGGGTTCTCGCAGCTGATTAACAAAGAGCAGTTTAGTTTTATAGGCGTTAAAATTAACAATTGTTTCCTCAGTTAACTACAGACTGTATCCAGTTTTATAGAATTACTATTCAGTAATGGAGGAAGTGCGATAACGGCTCGGAATGATAAATCAGTGAACCGAGTTCGAGTTCCAGTTGAATTCCTTGCATTCACATACGCACAAATATGCTTGGGAAAGGTATTAATCCATCTCTTCTCTCCAGTTATTGGTTAAATAATAAAACAGATTTGGTTCTATAGCCTTGGCTGGCAACCAGTCTACCGCAGAAAGCAATGACAACCTACTGCGGGATAATCTTCTGCCCAGTCAGTCATGTCTCTTACGGGACATGATTGTCCAAGCGTGTATCATGTATTTGGAACCACGATTAAGGTTTCTACTGGTCATAAAATGAGGGATCTATTTATATTGTTATGAAGTAATAAACTGATCACCCACTAATTACTACGTAATAATATGATACATCTCTTCTCCTTCTAGCTATGAGTCAAAGAATAAAACAGATTGGGTTCTATAGCCTTGGTTTGCAACCAGGCTACCGCAGAAAGTATGTCAAACTACTGCGGGATAATCTTCTACCCAGTCAGTCATGTATTTTTCGAGACATGGTCTTCAAGGCGCGTATCACGTATGGCATTTAACTTACTGTAGATGAGGAATTGAGTGTGGGTACTCCAGATCAGTTAAGTATGCAGTCGGATGAGAAATTGCGAACAAAGCACTCAACCTTGTCTGCTGTGGACTTCGAATTGATTGAATAAAGGAGGGTAGCGGGTTTTCTATTGTTCTCTTGCAATTTAATATTTGATACTAAACTTAAGAGATGCTATATACTGCTTCAAACAATAGCTTAACGTCATTTAGGACAGGCTTACATTTATTACGAGCAGAGACAAAGACCCGCCTATTGTGATCAACGTGTCGGTCTGGTAAAGCGAAAGATGTGATTCTTTTGGGCGATGGCAGCCGATTAAGTAGGAGAGAATCAAGGAGATGAATCAGGTGGAAGTAGAAATTTTATCGCTTGGATGAAAGCATTGATAGCGACTCTTACCCAGGATGAGACTTCAGTGGCGAAGGCTTGAACAGGGAGACTAAACACTTTGTTCCAAGGGACATCGCAGAGGAAATCACGGAATGACTTCCACTTTGCTCGTTCATAGCAGTATGATATTCTACTGGTCTGAGGTTCCTGGATGGAGGCGGAGTAGAAAGTGATATTTACCGACACTACAGTATGATCAGAGTTACCACGACGGCAGAGCTGACAAGTATCTGGTATAGAAGTAATGAAGAGTTCCAGAGTAGTGTCCATTGTGATTACTGGGTAAACGCGTGGGGAAATCAACCACTTCTGTGAGAGACTGAGTGATTGAAAAGTTCAGCGTTTTAACTCCAGAAAGATCAGTAACAGAGATTTTCATCCACTTGGAATGATGGGTATTTAAGTGGTTAAATATATATTTGTGTGCATGTGAATCTGTGTACCTGTGTATGTGTGTGACTGTCTAACATCTATGTATATTTGAACATATTTATCTCTCTCTCTCTCTCTCTCTCTCTCTATATATATATATATATATATATATATATATATATATATTTTAATTCAGATACTTCAATCCAAGGGAAAAAAGCAGGAAGGTAAATTCCAAAAAACCGATCCTAATTAATATTAAAAATTTATTTTAATATTAAAAAATGATACAGGAAGAGAGCTCCATGTAATAAAATATTACAGAGCAAATATATATTAAAAAAGGATTAATTCAAAGATGTTGAATGGCCATTTCGATATGAAGATCCCCACGGGGAACGACACATCACCTCAGCAACAGAAAGGTTTTCTGAAAGGTTTTTTTCTGTTGCTGAGGTGATGTGTCGTTCCCCGTGGGGATCTTCATATCGAAATGGCCATTCAACATCTTTGAATTAATCCTTTTTTAATATATATATATATATATATGTGTGTGTGTGTGTGTGTGTGTGTGCATATACAGGGTCTCCATAAAGTTTGTGTGCACTTCAAAAAATTTATAACTTTATTTGTATTTGTGATAGAAGTAATCTGTAAAAAATGTTATAAAGTTTAATGCACCTTGTTTTAAGTGTAATTATTCAATAACTTTTGCCACAAAATTTGTAACAAAAGTAAAAAAATATTATTATTAAAATCGTATTACCCTTTGTATTGCTAATGACGGAAGACATGTGGAAACTTAAATAAAATTTCAATAAAACAGTAAAAAAATTAAATTTACTTCTTTCTAATAATTTTTACAAATTATTTCTGTCGCAAATACAAATAAAGTTATAATTTCTTTAAAATACACAAACTTTATGTACACCCTGTATTTATACATATATATGTATATATATATACATATATTTATAATTTTATATGTGCCTCTGTGTGTGTGTGTGTATGTATGTGTATTTGTGTGCAAGCTCTCAAGTGAAAGCACTTGTAAACTCATAAAACATATTCTTTCGATTTTCAAGTTCATAAACCTGTGATATCAAAACTTTGTTTAAATTTGCCCTTAAAGGGGAAAATCGATTGGAAAATGCAAATTAAATCAAAATAGTATTTATACGTTAAAATTTCACGAATACCACATGCGTCCCAATTTGATTTTCATCTACGGCCTCAAAACCTGGTCGTTTCAGCGTCAATATCTATCATGCGAACACCGCATAATCACAGGAGGATAGCCTTTCCCGCATTTCCCAGCGTTTTGTTCGTGATCGTTCGTACCGAACGCGCATTAAATTTAAACCATAGTCGAATAGATTTTTGAAATGGGCGTGCTTCTCAAAAATCTCTGCACGGTTAAGGAATATTAATCAAAGCTCTTTCGATGCTCGCGATAGTGTATCAAGTGTTTCTACAGTTATACAGGTTGCAGAATCGTCACAATAAAACTTTACAAAGCCTAACGTAATAATTGAACCCGAGTAAGAAGATTGAAGCCTATTGGTAAGTTGACTTATTACGTTGGCAACCAATGATCGAAAAAGGCAGGTGCTGTCACACTAAACACGTTGGACAGTAATGCCTACTCTCAGGTATTCTTGATAGATTTGACATCGTAGATCGATGGATGTCAAAAATCAAGACATCGACAGAGTAGAGACTGTGTTAAAGTAAACATGGAAATATGTCAGACTAGCATTATTGCCCGGCGTTGCTCTAGTCTAATGAAAGCTTTAAAACTAATCCATGGTCCTGGAGCTCAGACACTTTGGACGTTGATACGAATGACTAAAAAGCAATAGTTGTTTCCAGTTAAAGTGAAACCGTAGACTGAAAGAAAAATGAATGGATGTAAGTCAAATTTTGATTTCCTGGTATAGATATCAAATAAGATTTTTTCGTTGTAAACTGAATTTTGAAGGCGAAATAAGTCCTCTGAGTAAATGGTATCATGGCTGAGACTAAGAACTACAATTATACTTACTTAGAGCCAAACCCGAAGCAAAAACTAAAATAAAAGGGCTGAGAAAAATAGTCATACAGGCAGATAAGCAGACACACACACAAACATCTTGCCTTTTATATATATATATATATATATATATATAACCGATTTTCTGCACTATTCTAAAAACTGCAACATTGTAACTTCTGAATATCATTTCTTATGTCTTTGTCTATGAATGTATCAAATTTGATTAAAATCGGACCACTCCTTCTATAACCCGATTTTTTCGATTATCGATTTTCGATATTTATTGGGGGTACCTCGACAGAAAACTTAGCTAAGAACACTCGCAGACGCTTATAATACAACTGTGTAATTTTTCAAGAAAATCGGTTCCGCCGTTTCGGAGTCTATAAGTAACGGACACACGCACAGAGACAAATTCCATTTATAAATAAGTTTAGATTTAGATGTGAACGTTTAATATAATTTCTTGCTAAACAATCCTTAATGTATATATATATTCAACGTGAAAATATATAAGATGTGAACGTTTAATATCATTTGTTACTATATATAGGGCTATGGCTGTGTGTCTATGTATATGCATAATGCATATTTGGCCAGTAATATATATATATATATATATATATATATATATATCAGAACAATATTATGTTTGGCAAATTAATAATAAAAAAACATGTAAGAATACTGGAAATAATTAAACAATAATTAATAAAATCTTCCTTTTGGTTCGTTTTTTACGCAATATATTTAAAAGAAATATTACTGGCCAAAGGATTTTTCTGTTGCTGAGGGGATGTGTTATCCCCCGTGGGGATCTTCATATCGAAATGGTCATTCGACATCATTGAATTAATCCTTTTTTAATATATATATATATATATATATATATATATATATATATATATATATATATATATATATTAAGGATGAGCGTTGTGGTGCAGCCGATATCGATTCGAAACGAGAAACGAGACAGCCGATTTCAAATTCCAGTTGAATTCCATGCATTCACTTACGTGCAAATGCCCATGGAAAAGTTATTAATCCGTCTCTTCCCTCCAGTTATGAGTTAAAGAATAGGAGAAATTATATATAATGTTCGTACCTCGCAAGCGAGGAAGATCACGACTTCTAGGTAGAAGTCATGACTTGCGCTTTAATTGGATTTAAGTGAGGGAGAGTTGCGCATGGTCGTCAGCCTCACTCTCTCTTCCCATTACACCTGGTTCCAGTGGGACGACTTAGTCGAGACATGCTGGAGACAGGGATGCAGTGGATGTCCAACAGTGATACTACTGTTTTCACTTTTCCCTGAACCACAGATCATATATATATATATATATATATATATATATATATATATATACACATTACTGCGCAAATGTATCAGGACAGGAACTATTTTATATTTTATGAGGCATATTGACAGAAAATAACAATTTAATTGAAGTATTTTTATTTGATTTACTCAGCAAATGTTTTAACAAGAAAAAATACTTGTTACAAAAAATAATTAATATTTATTATAATAGATTTTTACTTTAATCACAGTCTTCAATCTGTCAGGCATTGATAACATAAGTTTCTTTAATGTAACTAATGTTATCCCCTGCCAAACAGCTTAAATTCGTTCCCAAAGTGTGTCTTGCGAAGTAACATTAGATTTATCAATTTTTCTATCCAAAATATCGCAATGTTCAATAGAGTAGTATCAAAATAACTTGTTTAATAGAAAATAGGAAAAATTAAATATAACTTCTTTTTAATATATTTCTTTTACAACTAATTTTAAATAATCAGTATTTCTTAGCAATTTCTTTGACTTTTTGCTCTGTATTTGAATTTCAGTGATGATTTTAGGAAAGTCACCCCTGTCCTAATACTGTTGCACATTTCCGGTAGTGTGCAAAAGTGTTAGAACAGGGGTGATTTTAAATTGTAGTTTGATGCCTCATAAAAGATAAAATAGTTCTTGTACTCATACTTTCACACAGTACTATATATATATATATAT